>CM056510.1:34126504-34324957 GCA_029783415.1 Anisodus acutangulus | reverse complement strand
ACCGGTAATATTTTTTTCACAAGAAAAGTAATTTAAGTTTTGTCTATTAGGGTATTTTGTTGTGTAACAGTTTTTAGAGTTAGCTAAGTGGCACGTGATTGAGGGGACCAAAGTTAAAAGATGGAACCTTTGGGGGTATCATAACCAAGCAAGTTTAGGTAGAAAATAAATGAATTGTGAACAATATTAGTCTGGCTTTAGTTGTTAGTCCTTTTCTTCATTTCCATTATTTTTAATTTTTTTGGTTAGATTAAAAAGAAAGATTCTTTTATTCGAAAAAGAGGTACAAAGGGCTAAGGGGAGTGGGGAAGACGATGCACATGCTATGTTTGGTAGCCTCTTTTATGTTAGAAATTGAAAGAAGAGTGAAGATAATGACTACCAGTTTTAATCATGGAGGCATTCCATGTGCTTCAATCACCTCTTCCCACTCATTATAATATATAACTTCCCTTCTTTTCTTTCAAAACATTTTAAGATTGTACTTTGATCTAACAACCCCCACCCCCCCCCCCCTCTCAACCATATATATATTCTTAAATTCATATATCTTTTCCCTGAGTTTGAGGAATAAAACTAAACACCACCATTCTAAAACTTTCTAACCTTTTGTGGCTGAAAAGCTTAGTACTACTACTAGTATTCAAGATGAGTAATCTTACTTGTAGTCCTGCACCTTGTAGTAGATCATGGTAAGTTAATTTCTTTTGTTTATGTAAGTTCAACGTTTGCAAGTTTCGAATAATTTCAAGTTGATTGATAGCTTAAAAAATTCATCTTATTTTTTAGATTATCATATCAAAATATGTTGTTACGTTTATGTACCCAAAATGGGATTTTGGGGCAAGGAAAAAGAATTCCTTTATTAGGAACTACACTCAAGATTCTTGAATACTTGTAGGTCAATTAGTGAGGACTCCTTGAGAAGATATGTGTTCTATGCAAGTGAAAATTGCATCCAAGAGTTGTTATCAGCTTCAGATTCACAAAGTGGTAACGATGGCTGGAAAATACTTGGCATAAATAACGGCGTCGAGATATCAAAACGCTGTTCAGGTTCACTTCACACTTTCCGTAGCCGTTGGTTGCTCAAATCTGTCTCTCCAGAGCAATTCATCACCGTGGCTAACGCCATTGATGCTGCAAGAGTAAGTTCAAAATAATTAATTTTTGGTTCTCAATTAACAATTAAATATTTCTTAAGAAGTGAGATATGTATTTTCATATTTTTGATGAATGGACAAATTTAAATGATAGCAATGGGACCGAGACCTAGTAGAAGCGAGATACATAAAGGATTTGGAAGATAATCTGAGTATTATACGCCTTAGATTTGGTGACAACTCAAAGCCTCTCTTCAGAAACAGAGAATTTATCGTCTATGAACGTCGTGAAACTATGGATGATGGCACCTTGGTACGTATATATTACTATTCTATTTAATTGATTAACAAATTAATTTTACTTTTGAAATAATAATAATAATATATTTTTAAAATAATGTTGCAGGTAGTAGCAGTAGCTTCTCTCCCAAAAGAAATAGCAGCAGGGTTGCACCCAAAGCAAAACAATGCAATACGAGGCCTATTGTTGCAATCTGGATGGGTTGTTGAGAAACTTGACCACCACTCTTGCATGGTCACTTACGTTGTCCAGGTAATGTTTTTTCAATATTTTCAAAGAAAAATATTATTTATAACATAAATGTTCGGACCGACTTGCACGCAACTTCATTATATCACCAAATACTTCGTTACTTCATTCGTTATGTGATGGTGTTAAAGTTTGAGGAGTCAAACTGTTTTTTCTTTGATTATAATTTTTTAAAATATTTTGAATAATTATTTATGTTGACTTGTATATAATTTTTGAATATGTAAATTTTATTATAAATAATATAATTAATCTATACTCGAATTCATAATCAAAATTAAGTGTTTTGACCATCGTATACACACGCCTTTTGCGACACAGGAAGTACCTTCTACCATCACATGTATAATGTGTCCACCACTATTTAGACGGATGATAAAAATCGCCTAACATTTTTTCTCTCTTCTAAAGGGATTTAAACACTTTATTGATAAATAGTGTAAATTTATTTTTAAATTTCATAAAATGTAAGTTGAAAATTCAGAAGTGGAAACTAATCCTTTTGTTTTTATGAAAATTTTCAGCTGGATCCAGCAGGATGGTTACCAAAATGCTTCGTGAATCGTTTCAACACAAAGTTGGTTATGATCATTGACAACCTTAAAAAGCAAGCTGTGCTCTCTAGCCCTACCAATAGTGATGATAGTGCTTGATTACCACTTTGTACAAACCAAAAAAAGGAAAAAGAGGAAAAAAAGTGAGTAATATTTATAGTTTGAGTATATATAAATATGAACTTGTTTGATCATAGTGAAATTCCTCATCACCTCTACCCCATGTCACCACTACTAAATGAAAAGGAAAAGGAAACAATTAAAACCTTTAGCTAATGGGAGGGGAGGACCATGCATATTTTTTACTAAGAAAAGTTTTGAAATTTTGAATCAATTACCTTTGTAAATAACCATTGATAGCTATATAGCACGAATTGGAGTTTCCAATATCATATGTGGATATTTTTAAAAGTTGGAGAGACAATATGGTGGGAAGAGCATCTTTATTTTATGGATCCCTTCATTATTTAATTTCATGAGTGGTTGCTATGATTATATATAAAGTTCTAGTTTCGAACTTAGCATGATTAGTTGGGAATTGATGTAACATCCCGTAATTTTAGGCGATGGTTTGAACACCTAAACGTAGGTAAGTAGATCCGGGCCTCGGGGAATGTATGTTATATTTATGTATGCTAATAAAGAGATTAGTGTATAAAAGGATAAAATTCCGAAATAATTTTGGACGTAACAAGTGTGACGACGGGGATTGAAAATAAATTTGATGTGTGCACAAAGAGGTTATGTACTAATGTCATATCACACAAATTATGACATCGAGTATAAGAAGGTTTTATAAGTCATCAAGATTTAAGTGAATTGGGATCAAGAATTAATTTTGTGTGTAATTGATTAATTGTGGGAGAAGGGGTTAGTGGATATAATCCATGTGGCGTGAATATAAGACCACAAAATTTATGAGTGTGCATGTAATTAGGTGTGTGTCGTGTGATTAATTATTAAGGGGATAAAAATTGCCTAACTAAACTACCCGTATTAAGTTAGTAAGATTGTGTTGCATCCATTTCGGTCCATTAGCAGTTAGTTCACTAGATAAACAATTCATTCTTAATTTTTAATTAGAACAAAACGTCCTGTAAAATTAATTCAAAGCAACGTTCCAGAGACTTTAACCTTGGAGATGAACTACTCTGAAGAACAACGTATGAAGCAACATGAGTTTAAGCTTGTAAAGAATGCATGTGTGTCATTGTAATTTGAAGAGTTGGTAATCGAGGTATGTTAAGACAAATTATTTCTTCTTTTGGCATGTTCCATGTAACAAAATATAATCGTGATATTGTTCCATAAATTATTCTACTCCTAATAGTTAAGAATGATCATGTTATTGATTCCTATGTTAAAAACATATCTAAATATGTTTCTAAATCATTATTGAGTTATATGGGAAAGATATTAATATTCCCAATGTTAGCCGAAGGTACAAAGATATTATGTCATCCGATAAATTTAGAATGTTTTATTGTCATTCATGCATTTTCATTTACATTATATTCATGCATCACCTTGGACCCACTTGTGTTATGCACACTACTATAAGGTAAATACTATATCTATGTAGGGGATATGGGGAAGGGGAAGACGTTATATACGCACACCACCTGCAGCTGGTACAGACTATCACGAAAGAGCCCGAAGAGGCCAATATTGATGCCCTTGTGTGTCCAGTATGATAATGAAATGATGCCCACAGAGGCTGTTATGGACAGGAAGATGCCCTTGTGTGGCCAATATTTATATGTATACCGCATTTGCATTGTACATAACATTTAGGCATATGTATTAGGGCCCTCAGAGGCATTTACTGCTGGTTAGCTGTTTATGTCGGTTGTTGCTGTTGTCGGTTGTTTCTACCAGCTATCTTTGTCGATTGTTTCCGTTTCAGTTATTGTTATATCCTTGTTATGTTATTATTCATGCCTGACATACTCAGTACATCAGTCGTACTGACGTTCCTTTTGTCGGGGGACACTGCGTTTCATGCCTGCAGATTCGCGTAGACAAGACGACGATCCACGTTAGTAGGTTGCTGTCTCAGCGATTTTTGGAGCACTCCCCTTGTTTCGGAGTGTTGGTCTATCTTGGTACGGTATATTTTTGCATGTATATATGGGTATGGCGGGGCCCTGTCCCGACCTTTTGATATCACATACTCTTTAGAGGCTTGTAGATAGATATCCTGTGTGTAGTAGTCTTGTTTGGCATCGTCGGCCTTGGTGTATATATATATAAGTTGAGATTTCTGGTTAAGATTTTCCATAATCCTTTTTCGGCTTAGTCCGTATTTAATTATAATTAGGCGATAAATGTACGGCTAGTGGTACCCGACGGGTAGTGTCCGGGTGCCCATCGCGGCCTTCCGATTTGGATCGTGACAATTGGCATTTGGCTCAATCTGATTCTCCTGCTCTATAATGGAGAAGGAATAAATTCTCAAATTATGATAGATAAATGTTCATAATTTGTGATCAGATAAATTGAAAAATAAATCAATAACCTGTTAAATTACATTAATAGTGTAATAGCTTTTTTCACTTTATCATATTATATATAAGTTAAATCATTTTTATCATTTTAAAACTGTTAGCGACAAATATAGTAAGGAAGCGGTACTTTAGTTTTTCCTACAGGAAAATTCATTGGAGTCTATAGGTAGAATTGTTTATGATTTTTTTTTATTATTGAGAAAGCAAAAAAAAGTTATTTAGTAGTCATCCTAAATTTTATTACTTTTCTTCAATTTCACCACATAAGGAAAAATAATTAATTAGTTATTGACCTTTGAGACCATTAATCTAAAAAGAGGAAAATTGTGGATGGAACCAACAACGAATAAAATCTAGGATGATTACATTTTTTCAATAATAATTTTTTTATATATAAACAATTCTACCTATAGTATATCACATATCTTTCGCTAACAGTTATCGAAAGATATGTGATAACTAATTAACCATATAGTTAATTAGTTATTCAACTTGTCTTTGCCCGATTTGTTGGTTCCATCCACAATTTTCCTCTGTTTAGATTAATGGTCTCAAAGGTCAATAACCAATTGATTGTTTTTCCTTATGTTGTGAAATTGAATAAAATTTAGGATGACTATTGAATAATTTTTTTTCTTTTTCAATAATAAAAATATTTTTCATAAACAATTCTACCTATAGTATATGACATATCTTTCGCTAACCGTTACCCTAAAACCCAAATTAGAAAAAGCAAGGAAGAAAATAGATATTTGTAGAATATTCGGAAAAGGAAAGTGTGCGTTAATTTCAAGCCAATTTCCAATTTGCTCTTTTCTTTGCCTAAAGGGTTTTAGATAATGTATATATGTCCCCATCATAAATCTGTATTATAATTAAGGTTTTTATGAGATGGGGTCAGTCATTTATCCGTATTCTCTTATAAGCAAGTCAAGTGACCAATTAAATTGGTACCTATTCTAATTAGAATTTTCAAATTAAACAAGTCCTAAAACACCATAAGTATTATATAATGTTGATCCGGAAAAGATACATAATCAATGACCAAGATGCCACAATTCTAATTGAAGTGTCGCGAATTACAATTCTAGACTTCTATTTTGCTTTACTAATACATGAATAAGAGATTTATAGTTTTGATGAAAAAGAATATAAAGGTAAACTATATTAATGATGGAAAATTCTTGCTTTTCGATTTTATATGTCAAAAAAGGCGAGTATAGATATCATGAGTGAAAAACTAACTCTATGAAATAATAAGGGATCCCAAACAATAGTTCATAAATTAGATATAACGACTTCGTAAACATTGATATTTTCCTGCCAGTCAACACCAGTAAACTATTGGTCAGTTGTCGATGAAGAATTAAATCAAACACACAATTTGCAGGATCATTGAATTCGTTTGACTAGTCTAATAGTGCAATCACATGTTTATGAAACACGAACTACACCGAAATAGCCACATTTTATATCGTGTATCTTCGTTATAGAAGTCTACTCTTGTTTTCGAGGAAGAATCTCCAATAAAATCTTGAGGGAAAATTTGCAGAATTAGAGAAGGAAGAAGGAGAAGTTTTGTCTGTATTTTTGGATTGAATGTAACACACAAGACACGGAATAGTCCTAACAATTGTGTCTTTTCATCCTTTTTATATAAATGTATATTTATATGGATTCGGGTTGACCGGCATGGGTGACCCGAATATAATTCCTTAGGTCGATAAAGAAGATCACATGATAACTGATAATATTGGCCAACAAATTAGGTAGTGGAGCTCATGTGTTAGGTATTAGGATATCGCAAATACGAGAGATCCACAATTTCAAAGATTGGTTAAGTCGTACAGCTTTATCTGTTGCATCTTATCTAATTGGATCAAATCGACTGGCTGTGATCAACTGATATTGGCATAAGGGCCTTGCCAAATTAATATTTCCATGCCTTTGAAGGTGGCATCTGATTTTTAAAGATTAGACAAGTTTCAAGACAACAACCTAATGCTTTTACATAAATTGCAAATAGAGGCGGATCAAAGACAAGTATTGTAGGTTCAATTGAAAACATTATTTTTTGTCTCATACTATATAGTATTACGTAGGCAGAAAAAACTAAATTGTGTATATGAGTTTACGGGCATTACGAATCCACTGATTCGCTCATAAGAAATCCTTTATTTCCTGGTTTTCCCCAAGGTAAAGAGGGCATGATCCGGTTAAGCTATTGGGAAATTGGAATATGGTATCCGGAACAGAGGATACCATATTCGGTATCCTCTGTTCCGTTCAACTAAGGGCCCACTAAAGTTGCTCGAGCCCAAAAACTCTGGTTTAACGGTAGAGGGATTCCACGGCATCCCTTTGGTGGTGGTAAACAACTTACAGTAACTACCTGCCTCAAATGAATGTATGGATCATAGCAGAATATTTGATCCCTTCAACCTTGAGGGTTACAATTGATCCAATTAGATTAATAAAACAAAATAACAATGATTATGACAATTGGTTAATTTTTCTGAGAAAACAACATAGACGTAAGAGGCACATATTTCAGCACAATATACATGTAATGAAATGAATATTTCCACACAGTTGAGAATATAATGTCACACAGGAAATATAGACTGATAATGAATTCATAAACATCCTTCAATGGACTTTTGGATAATTTCTAGTATAAGGCTGTTTATGGCTCTTAATGCTCTATGCAAAAACACCCCCGGAGATTCATAGAATGTACACAAATAACACAAGGACAAAGGTTGCTTGAATCACTTCCCATTTCTCTGACAAAGCACAGCTCCAGCAGAAGAGTTTGTACATTTATCGAGAACTGGTGCCCGCGCAGTAATGATTTAGGCTTTCTTCACTGTAAGGATGGTCAAATGTTGCACTGGTTCTCTCGCGGCTCACAGAAGTTGATCTTGATTCAGTATAAGTGTTCATTCCATCTATTTCCATGATATTCTCAATCTCTTTCACCACCTCACACATTGTCGGCCTATGAACTCCTGCTTCTTCGAGGCACGTAACAGCTAGATCCACAAACTTCCTGAAGCTTATAGGTGTCATGCTTGAGGGGATATTGGGATCAACAAATTGACCAATGTTGTACATGTCTTTAGACTTATCTATCGCTTCCTTCAATTCCTTCACGATATATTTTCCTCTCACAATAGGACTCCTCGCTGTTATAAGCTCCAGCAGCACAACTCCGAAGCTATAGACATCACTCTTCTCAGTCAACTGTTGTGTTGTGTAATACTCTGGATCCATGTAGCCCTAAGCCAATAAATGTACGGAGCAGCTCATATTAAATGTTCAGTTACAAATTCTTGAACAATGTTGAGATCAAATGTTCAGGTTTCAAGCTTCCTAAGTTTTCTACTCTGTGAAAATCACAAAGCAATTGCATGCAAAAAAGTTATGAATTTTGTCACGTTATTAAGCAAAAAATGTGATCGCTCATTCTAAAAAGAAAATTTGTATCAAGCATTTTCTGCATGTGCTTATATATGAGGGGTTTTTCTTCTTTTGTTTGTTTTATCTTCGAATAACAAAGATGTGAATGATCATCTATAGGAGTTTCTGCAAGTGCTTCAATGAGTAGCCTGAAGTATTTTGTGTTTTCACTTTTCCTCTTCATCAACTATCTTTTTATCTTCTTTTTTCTTTCATTCTTCTGATTTGTTTGTCTTTTTAAGCTGCTTACCCAATGTACTCCGTTCATTGTATAAACTTACTGGAGTAACCTGAGAGTTCAGCACAATGTCTAATCGCTCTGCACACGAGTCCTGTTTTAACTTTTAGGAATTGAACCAAGACGATCACCAGTCTATAACTATTGATGGACAAGAAATCCTAGAGACTAAGAAATATAGAAAACGGTGACTTATAGAAACTGAGAAATTCCACCATCAGCTGCAGCATTTAGTAAAGTGTGGACTTACCATTGTTCCTTTCACCTGAGTGCTGACGTAACCCTTTTCTGGCTCACTCATCGACTTGGAGAGACCAAAATCAGCAACTTTTGCATTCAAGCGTTCATCCAGCAAGATGTTATTTGATTTGATATCTCGGTGGATGATAGGAGGGTCAACATGATCATGAAGATATTGCAAGCCTCTGGCTGCTCCAAGGGCTACCCGGAGTCTCCTCTTCCAATCTAACTTAATGCCAGACTTTCCTGCAAAAGTTGACATTAAGTTAATGCCAGACTTTCCAACTACAGCTGATCTTCAAAACAACAGTTAATAGGAGGAGTTCGCATACCTGAAAGACTCTCTTTCAAGGAACCATTTGATATATATTCATAGACCAGCATCTGTTCACCTTGCGTGAAACAAAAGCCTACAAGGCCGACAACATTTTTGTGATGAAACCTAGAGAGAATCTCAATCTCAGTTTTAAACTCTAGCGCGCCCTGCT
This sequence comes from Anisodus acutangulus, assembly GCA_029783415.1. Lineage (NCBI taxonomy): Eukaryota > Viridiplantae > Streptophyta > Magnoliopsida > Solanales > Solanaceae > Anisodus > Anisodus acutangulus. Next base: position 34,315,815 of record CM056510.1, on the reverse strand, counting down.
TAGATCCTTGCTCAGCTCTCTTAATTGCAACAAGCTGTCCACCTGGAAGTGTGCCTCTGTATACCTGTAAGTTCGCGAGAAGTTTTAAATGATCAACTAACTTTAGTTTGGAAGAAAATATTGTCATAACTTTTGCTTTCTACATGAGTTCACAAGGCTTCTTGCTCTCTACATGAGTTCCTTAACTAATTCAAGTGTCAGTGGTAATGTTACACATCGAATTGAACTCATCATCGGTGGAAATGCTACCGTTCTCAATCTTAAATATTCAACCAGACATTAGCTTTACTAATCCAGTGCAATCCTCAACATAAAAAGCAAATGGTCTAGACCTGTTTTAGGACAGACTGGAAATGTAGATGCAACCACCGATAATTCTATTGGTCCCTAACTCTATTCTCACCCTCCGCCTAAAAGTACGGTAATAACATAAGTTATAGTGGATCCAAACATTTTCTCGGTTCCAAGTAGGCAATACTGATAGTACGAGCCATGTTGCACTTAAACCTGGCAATATACCTATGCCAATATACTTACAGAAATATTAGTCTTCACGTGTCTTATGGATTGAACATTATTGCGCAAAATGGGTATTACTCAACAGCAAGGAACAACTGCATGACTGTTAGCAAATAGTCTCAACAACTAATTTATAACAATAGCTTTTTAATCAGATTATGAAATTAAAATTGTATTACCAAAAGTCAATTTGAACCAACCTTTCCATAACCACCAGATCCAATGTAATTGCTTTCTGAAAAGTTATTGGTGTATTTTTTCAACTCTTTAAATGTGTAATATTTTACACCTTTTAACTGTGGAACATTGCCGCTGTCTTTAATAGAATACCATGTAGCTGGACAGATAAAAAAGACGGTAACCATCAGCAAAATAAAAAGTTAGAAGCAACACTAAAGAACAGTCACAGAACTCACCAAAAGGATCACTCTTTCTAACAGCTTCTTGAGCTCTTTTCTTCTGGCAAACTAAAACTCCTATAATAAGTGATAAAATTAAAAGGATAGCACCACCAGCTGCTGCTCCAATTATAATTCCTATAGAAACTGACTGCTGAGATCCTCTTGATCCAACTGTAAAGCACAATACCGGTAAGGTCAGATCTCTAGTAGCAGGTACAAAATAAATTTAATTATCATCCATTAACTGAATTCAGTGCCATAGCATGTAATAATTACTATATTTTAGTTATTCAGTGAAATGATAGTATTTCGGTATATCTACCCTTCGCTTTGTTTTCACTAAATGTGTCCCTTCTCTCAGAGTATATGAAAACTTGAGCACAACAACTTCTCTTTGTTATTAGCTTTTCATCAGAAATAATTGTTATTATGGACCATAGATAGATGAAACTTGTGCATAAGAATAATTTACTTATGAATGGAATGTTCTATCACCTTCAAAGTATTTGTAGCTTTCACCAATGAAAAAGAATGGTCCAAAACTTGGTGGAGGTTGGTAAGTCTGAATGCTAAGTGCAAATCCAAGTGTGATAATCCCTGTACGGTTGAAATGATCTTGGCCAAATGGAAAAACTTGCAGGTTTAACACAAGGTAGTCATCTGAATTCTTTTCCGGGTTACTCAAGGAAACTGAATCTACTTGCACCTGATGTTGGCTCAAAGAAGATATCATAGACTTTTGAAGTGACTCATAAATTCTTGGGTTTCCCAAGTCAGAAAAGGAAGGAGCTCCGAAAAATAGGTTGCCTGTGTACGGATAAGCACATTTACAGGTAGGGCTAAGAATTTGATCAGAACTGCATTGAGTTTTGAAGCAATTATCTCGTGGAGTTGAATATCCAAAGTTCATTTGGGAAACGCCACAATAGTCTTTTGATCCTTTTTCATAACAAATTGGATTATGCACAAGTCTGCCAAGTGAACAAGTAGAAAACTGAGATTGTTAACTGATTAAATGGTATTCAGTAGAATCAAATGTTCTAACAGGAATGATCCAGATTTCTTTTCTCGTTGCTAAAGTGGAGAAAAAGTGGCTTGAGGACTTACATTATTTGAAAATTCAATCCAGGTCTTACTTTAAAAGAATCGATGGAATTGTTCTGCAAATCAATCAGTTTTAGTTGACTGCTATAGTTGTATTCAATATCCAGGGTTCCATTGATCTTGTTTCCCTTCAACAGGCTGTCATAAAGAACCACTTCATCGTCATAAAATTGAAATGCAAAACTTAGAATCATATACTAGGTCACTTTGTACTACCTTTTAAGCTTAGTTACAAGATTAGCACATAGCAAAAAAGGGAGAATAGTTGCATGACATGGACCTTGGCCTAAAGGTAAAAGAATACTCACACTTTCTGCAACTGAAAAAGACTGAAGAGGGTTGGCGGAATTTCTCCTTGAAGTTGAGTGTTCTCCATTACCCTGTTAACAGTTTAATTTATGAGGTGCATAATAGATTCTATGAACCAACTCCATTAGGATAACATATACACTCAAAGATGCATGTGAGTTCTGCTGAGGCACGTGAACTCAGAGACAGATACACGCATACATGCTAAGAGATAAAGAGAGAGAGAGAGGGAGGGGGGGGGGGGAGGGAGAGATAGGGAGAGAGAGAGAAATGGGTACAGAGTCGTCAACGACTGCAAAGTTGAAAACCACAGCGGAAAACCAGCTGAGCTAAATGTATTATTGCTCATATCTCTGCAAAACATGACCAGATGACACAAAAGCAAATTAAAGTAATCTAAAGACATAACCTGTAATATCACAACATCAAGATTGATGCATTTTCTTAGCAGAATAGAGTTCCAATCAAAACATCAGTATCCCAAGGCATTGTAAGTCAAGGTACTTACAAGTAGTTTAGGGCATTCATGCCAGAGAGATCGGGCAAGGGGCCAGTGAATTCATTGTTTGATAAGAAGCTGCAAGCGTTATGGAAAACTTATAGTGTGGTTGACACTCATAAAAACGGAGATCATAGCAAGGTTGTATTAGCATAATGCTTGTCTACTCACAGTCCACCCAAATGTGTCAGATTTTTGAGGGTTGAAGGAATCGATCCATAAAATGAATTCCTGTCAAGACGACTACAGTGTACATGGATATCTAGTTAATAAAAAATTCCCAGGTAATGAAAAGCAAGAACGATGGCACATTTACTAGAATTGTTTATGAGCAAGATGGATTTTGGAAATACTTACACCACCTCCAGAGTCTGCACAAGTCCTAATGTAGGGGGTATTTTTCCAGTAAGCTGGTTTTGCTCAAGCAGCCTTTGGAATTACAAGACACAAACAGAAGAATCCATTAGCCAAATGGGAGTAGGTTGCTACAAGTGTAGAGCTAGCACGGTAGCATAGGGGTGGAACAACAATGTAGATGAACAATCCAATTCTTATGGCAGCTTTCGAAATATTCACAATTTTTGTGTATGTGTGCGGGGTTGCAAACTCACGTTTCTAAGCCTAGCTTTGAGATTGCCAATCACTTATTGGTTTGCTATATGTGTGGTTGAACATTGTAGATTGAGAAATGTTTAAAGACAGAAACAGTTCAAAGCTTGAGCAAGGAAAAGAAAGAGGAAATAATGGGATAAAAATAAAGCTTAAAGTAACACATGCTCACAATGACAACAATGAAGAGAGTGCTTGGTTAGTACATAAACGAGGAAGTTAGATAGTTGGTGATTGAGAGACAAGAAAGTTTTAGAAAAATAACAAAGAGAATGTTCAACAAGAGAGGAATGATAAATGAAACAAAGATCAAAATCAATATGTCAACAAAAATACAAGAACCTAATATGAAAAGACAGATTGAGGAGATCATAGTTAAGTATATCTTATAGGGTTGATTGGTGCAAGCACTCCAAGACAAGAATATGTAAGTATTTAAACGTTATCACACTATAGAGAATGCATGATAAGTTGTGTTTTCATTAGATTAAGGTTTTTCTTGCCTTCAGACTTCAGTAATGTTGGATGATAAGTTATTAGATCACACCTAATACTGAGACAGATTTCTCCTCCATAAATTTAGAATTGATACAACATTTCCATCATTAGAATCGACCCAATGATTTCCATCTATAGAACAATGTGGAACTCTAACACCCCAGAAAAACCCTTCCTCCCCCCCCCCCCCCCAACCCCAATCAAATAATTGACAAAACATATACGCTTCCAGTTCAGTGGAACTTACAAATGTCTGAGAGTCATATTTGAGCTGAATAGCTGATCTGGAATCTCACCCGAGAGCTGATTTCTCCCCAGGTGACTGCGAGGTAAGTGTTATATCAGATAAAAATGAGAGACGAAGATGCTACTCAAGGAACAGACAGTACTACTCACAAATGCTTTGTGTGAACAAGCATGTCTAGACCAGGTGTGCTTCCATGGGAGACTGGAAGAGGCCCACTGAGCTTATTATCAGCTAAGTCTAGCCAAGCTAGCTTCGACAAATTACCAATAGAAGCTGGTATTGGTCCAATAAAGTTGTTCAAATTCAAAGCGCTGCATGATTCAGATTAGTATTTTAGATATGCAGCCCAGAAGAAGAAACAGAAAAGATTTTAATCTAGTGGAGTATAACATATCTAGAGACCTACAGCTCTTAGACTCCATAGCTTGACTATGCAAAGGGATACAAGAATTACTACAACTATAACAACTACGCCTCAGTACGAAACAAGTTTGGGTCGGCTATATGAATACTCACTGGCCATGATACTCCATTTAAACTCATCTCATGCATATATTATACATAATAAAATTAAAAATAAAAAGTACTAGAAGTTCTTTGTATTTTCGACAATTTATTTCAAAATGTACAACCAGGGTAACAGAACTGTGGTCAGTCGCAAAGTACAGGCGCTCGTCCTTAATTACCATCAGAAATCGACAAGTAGAGGAGATAACTAAATTGTAAGCATCCAAAACTGAATTAGGTAGCTAATAAAGGGCAGCCCGGTGCACTAATCTCCCGCTATGCGCGGGGTCCGGGGAAGGGCCGGACCACAAGGGTCTGTTGTACGCAGCCTTACTTTGCATTTTAGGTAGCTGATCTGAGATACAAATTGTTCCTTGTACTGAAATGCCAGTATATCCAGTATATTCTAGCTTTAACAACAAATAAGCATATTCCCAATATCTTTAATTCATTAAGCATTGAGCTCATAGACATATGTAATAGGCAAGTTTATGCCATGAAGATCACTCAAATGACCGATTTGTGAGAACAAAACAATCCAAACCATGTAGTCAACTGTGAAATAGTTTTTGGATCCATATTTATACCAGTAGGATATGGAAGTTAATTTACCACCATTCTAATGTTTTTCCCCCCAATTCAAGCAAGTCATATAAACCACTGAAATAAGACTTACACTGGTGACATGACATATAGTTTGTAAAAAGTTATAACTAAAAGAAATTGATATCCTTACAGAAAAACCATCTGGCTAAGGGATCCAACTGTGTCTGGTATAAATCCAGAAAACTCGCAACCAACAAGGATCCTGCGAGGCAGCGAGGAGCAATTACTCTCTAGAAACAGGAAATTAAACCAAGTGGTGAATTAACAACATTTTAGCATCATCATGTAATTCCCTTACAGAATTGATAAACTCTTCAAACTTCCAATTGATTGAGGAAGTGAACCTGTCAAGCCTTTGTTGTATGATAGATCCCTATAAAAGGAAGCAGAGAATCACAACAGAAACTAAAAACTTTCAATAGTCAACAATATTAGTGCATGTATTGCATGAACACAAGCACAGCACAAGTAATTGTTTATTTCATGCAAAAAGTAGAAAGCTTCAGGTGCTTCATGAATAGGGTTAATTTCATGGATGATCACTCAACTTTTACTTTAGTGCACCAAAGTCATTAAATTATTTTTGTAACGAATCTTTTAAAACATGTTGCATTGCACACAAACAAAATGTTTAAATTAACGTGTGTCGAATTCAGGATTTAAACTTTATTGGTTTAATTTTTAAGGTTCTTAGCATTGAACCTATTATATTTTTAAAATTATGAATTCAGACCTACTATTTGCGTCAATTTTAGTTAATTTTTATATATAAATATATACTCCACCGCTCCACATCGAACGTATTGGGTTCAGATGAACCCAACGCTAAAAGACTGCATCCCCCTACATGGATTTAAACTAGACATGGTAGGTTTGATAGAATTCACTGTGTCTAGCTTGAACACATATATGAAGAATAGCAGAGAGTAGAACTCATTGACTCTAAGAAGCATTTCAAATTTCTCTTACCAAACTATTACTTATAAGCTATGTTATTCGGACTCCAAAAGTAATGCATGTTTGGAAGATCTGACATGAGTGTGGCACCCATTTTGAAAAATCCGAACAACTTAGCTTGTAAAAACAAAACTATGACTTACAACTAAAATGAGTCATAAAAAGTTGCTTTTAAAATTATTTCGTTAGTACCAAGTAAACGTGGTTACAACAACAATATACCCAGTGAGACCTCACACACACCATTGGGTCTGGGAGGATAGAGTGTACACAGACCTTAGAGCGACTGTTTTCGGATACCAAGTAAACGTGGTTATGATTCTTAAATTGTAATGCACTAATTAATATCGTCAATGCGGCAAGGGCTCTTAATTATGAGTAGAAAGACATACAATGTCTGCAGTTCAGACAAGGCCTCGATGTCTCCAGATAGCTCCCCTTTCAGATTCATGCTTGATAATTTTCTGAAATTCAGCATCATTAGTAACTCAAAATAATATGTTTGAGAGCCTCAAATTACAAAGACAAGTAATTATTTGTCAATTTGTGCATTAAAAAAATAAAGATAAGCGTTATTTAATAAAATAAGATTTGATTTTAACCTAGTTTCATTTGATAATACAGTGACAGTTACATAATTGTCTCAAATGAGATAAAATATATACCTTTCTACGAAGTTAATATTTTTTTGCTGATTTTTTAAAATAATTCTGTAATTTATCAAACAGAATATTTTCTCAACAAAAAACCTTTTTTACGATCCCAAATGAGCATAAATTGACTAATGCCCGTTATAATATAGAACAGATGGAGGAAGTTAATACGGAAAAAATATAAGATGGCACAATATGAGGTGTGTGGACATTGAATTAAACATGTGACATTGTCGAGCTAAGGAAAAATGGACTTCTTGACTAAATATTTTGGAGTAATAAAGTAAACGAGTGGAGTTGTCTTTTCATTTTCTAATTTCAATATTTTCTTCATAAACTTAGGAATATTATAGAGAGTGATATATTATTTTTTCTTTTAAAAAAAGAACTTCCAATTGATATGATTTTGATTTTAACAATTTTCATTTAATCACAAAAAAATAAAATAAAAACTTACATAGAAACAACACGTGAATTGTTGCACTTGATGCCTTCCCATGGTTCGGCACAAGGATCAGACCCATTCCAACTTGGAGGTACGTTCTCCCACTCTACCTTTAGTGACTCTAGAACCCCATCTGCACCATCCATTTTTTTTCAGAGTACCATAGTCAAATTATATACTAATTTTTTCATAATATACGAAATGAAATAGCGAAAATTTAAGTGACTTTCTAATATTAAAAAAATATATATATATATTGCATACAGATAAAAAGAAAAATGATTTTGTTCACCTATGTCCAATAATTGAATGACCATTTTAGTAATGAACTCGAAAAAATACAATGTTTGGGGACGTGTCCCTCTTAATTGTAAACAAACATTAGCTGGCTGCAATTTGGAGAGATCGCAAAGTGGAGAAGGGTTTTAAGGGAAGCAATCATTTGAGAACTCAATTTCAAACGACTCTTAATACAAACTGCAATTTGGAGCATGTAAATCATGATCAAATCTGACATAGTCGAGCATCATGGAAGCTAGCTGCAGAGCCTTTTGCTTTCACTAAATATTTGATCGCTCAGATCACCTAAAGAATAACTATAAGCAACTGACGGAATCAAAAGACAACTTACTATATACTGTAACATGTTAAGTTATGTTATTAGTATAATTTTTTTTTTATTATCTGTGTATATGAGTTAAATTCATGAATCAAATAGTACAAAAAACAACTAAAGAGATGTAGCAGTAAGTAAGACTTACAGTCACCAGAGTTGGTCAAAGCTTCCAGCTGCACCAAAACTTGGATAGAAAGAATAAGAAGGCAAGAGATCATCAGTTGGATTGATCTTGTTTGGACCATTGTTTAAATCCACCACCATGCAACCTAAGCTTCTAAAGATTCAAAGAAAGGGAATACTGTATGTTTTTTCTTTAAAGGAGGGAAAAAAAAGATTAATGGGAAGAAACAGAAACCACAAGTACTGGTTGGTTTGTTATGAGGACTCTAATCTAGCTCTAAACAGCAAGAAGATAATATCTCTGTACGTACAAGACTAAGTCAAGTCTTCCAGCAGAGCCAAATCATTCTAAATAGAACTACTGTAGTAAGAACTGATCATTCTAAGTCCACAAACAGAGACACCCTGCAATGGGCTAAATAGTTCCCTTTTTCTAAGGTAGGTAATGTTACACCATGCATTGGACCCATACCGTTAAGAGTCCACATCGGATATGGAATGAAAATATGAACTCCTTATATGAACTTGGACAATCCTTATACTACAAGCTAGCTTTTGGGGTTGAGTTAGGCCCAACATCTATTCCTTACATTGTATCAGAGTCAGTACATTCCGATTCTTTGTTCACCGATGTTGGGCTCCAAATTATATTATCCACGTTTCAGTTAACAAGGTTTGGACGGGCGGGTAGTGTTAAGAATCCCACATCGAATATGAAATGAAAACATGGACTTCTTATATGGACTTGAATAATCCTCACCGTTCAATAAATAATAAGAAAATAACCACATTTAATGCAGAAATAGAACTCTAACAAAAATACCCTACTTAAAATATGGAAGAACTTATAAAAGTTTGAACCCTCTTTCTTGATTATGAAACTAATAAAATTTTGAACCGCATGAATCATTCCTTGAGTTTCACTCGTAAATCTTGGACACCGTTGGAGTTGTTATTTTAGCGGAAGGTATTATGTCCAAAACTTTTTTACATAAATAGAAGTGGCTAATTAATAATACTATAAATTTTAAAACAGTGACTAATATTTGATACCTTGGGTGAAAACTGAAAAGTAGTCATTTACCTATTTCGGCCTATAAAAGAGTACGTAATACGTAAAATTTGGAGTCCCGGACTTAAATGGCCCATAAATTGAAAGTAAACAAAAATACCTCACTAAAAGAATTATGATAAAAATAGCTTTTGCGCAGTAATTTACTGCCGCAATAGGGGTAAATCTTTTTTTGGTTAACTTTTTTATTTTTCAACACTTAGACATGTTTTTTTATACTTTGACCGAAGATTAGTCATGTGTCAAGACTCAGAAACGTCAAATATAGAATTTGATTTTTTTTCTGCAAATAATAATGAAGACTCAATACATTAAAGATATCTAAACATTCGGATCGTCGTTTTAGGAGTTGTAAAGTGCCCGAAGTAAGTTTAAACGAAGGTAACTAATTTTCTCGACATATTTGAAATAAAGCTGACTAAAAATAACACTCTTAAATCAAAACCTTAAAAAATAAAACACTTAAACCTAATGATATAACAAGTTTCGAAACAGAAATTACTTCGGGTAGTTTACAACCCCTAAAACGACGATCCGAACGTTTAGGTATTCTTGATGTATTGAGCCTATATTATTGTTCACAGAAAAAATAGCAGGTTCTGTATAAAATATTGACGTTTCGGAGTCTTGACACATTATTAATCTTTGGTCAAAGTATGAAAAAAAAACATGTCTAAGTGTTGAAAAATAAAAAAAGTTAACAAAAAAATTATCAACCCTTATTGCGCGGTAAATTACTGCACAAAAAGAATTTTTATCATAATTTTTTTAGTGAGATAATTTTATTCGCTTACTCAATTTGTAGGTAATTTAAGTCCCGAAGTCGTAAAGTTTGGGTGTCTCTGTCGCCGCCAGCTAGTTTCGTTGCAAGTGACCAATTAAGTCGAGATAACAATATGATTCACCTTGAGAAAGGAATTTCATCAAATTAGCACCAACAAAAAATAGCCTTTATTCCAAGCTACTAATAATAGGCTTGGTTATATAAACCTTCACTATCCATTCTCATTAACGTATTCTACATTTATCGTAGGATAATATATTTTACATTCTTTGAAAAAAGAAGGGAAAAATTACGGACTAATGCCTTTGGGTGATCCAGTTTATAAAATATGACCAAATATATAGATTTTGTATATTTATATGCACAATATACATATAATATACATATCTATATATATATAATCAGTGTATAAGTTTTATATATTTTGACCATATTGATAAATAAATTTGACCGAATTGTAGTAAGTTACCCAAAAAACAAAGGTCATTCATATAGGCTTGGTTGCCAACTTTAAATAATTTAGAGAAACGTTTTTTCCAGAGTGAAAAGTAAAGCTACGCGGGTGCAAATATAGTTTTTAGAATTAATAACAGTTAAGTAGGACTTTTATACTCACCGTATCTATTCTGTTTATATGTGGTCATCCAAAGGAGGGGCCATTCTGTTGATTAAGGCATGTTGCTCTTAATGAGGTGGTTTCACTCACTACTCATTATTGGTTGTCCAAACCCAAGGCCCAAGGAGAGGTCATTTGGCAACTAGCGTTATCTAAGGGAAAAATATTTGATATTGACATGCTATTGATATTTTGGAAGGAATTATTGAGAAAAAGATACCAACTTATTCTAGGGGCGGCCAGTGGGGCGCGTCCCGGCGGGACGGAGGAAGGGTCAGGATCAGTTCTCCGACGGGATAGGCGGGCCGGAATTAGCGGGACAGACAGATGTCTCGTCGCGTCCCACATCCCGCCAGAAAAGGGGACCGATGCTGGGGGACGGGGACGGGGCGGGATTGGGTTTTCGATTTTTTTTGCACTTAATTTTAAAAAATAATATATATAAACACTTCAATAATTGAACAAGATAGTATAATAAAAACATTCCAATGTTGCTTTTGTGCCTCTTACATTATTTAATAGAAATATGGTTTTTTTGTAATATAATTTCAAAATTGCAACTTTGTGGTGTTGTTCAAAAGTTGCAAATCACATAGTAAAATTGTAATTAAAAAAATTACATAATTAACCATACTTTTTCTAATTTCTTCACAATGTCTTGAGGATATTCAGTTGGAATTGGAAGTTGTTGGTCAAATTGTTCGATGTCGCTTCCTATTCCTGCGGACAAGATTTCGTTGTAGGTAGTCTTCTTCTTCGTTGATCTCCGGTTGACCGCACCTCCTACGCTCCGCTCGAATCCAATCTCTGAATAGAACTGCAATTTTCAATGTGTCTCCCGCCAATGAATGTTTGTGCTCTCCTATTTGAAATCTTGCCGCAAAAAAAGAACTTTTAGACGTTGTTGATGACGCTTGAATGTTCAACACATCTAAGATCATATTTGCTAGTGTCGGAAATGTCTTCTCATTGTCCCTCCAATATTTCAGCAAGTCTTCATGTCCTTCATCGTTGACAATTAATTCATACGGTACAACACCCTGCAAAACATAAACATCAAATTCGTTAACTTGTGAAGAAGTTGAACCACTAAACATTTTATTTCTAAGTCCTTGAATACTAGCATCAGAACCACATGTTTTTACAAGGTTACAGCGAAGTAGTAGAAGATGGTACATAAGTCAGTTGATTATTTGCACTTTGTTGTTGGTAATACATTTTTTTTTTGCATTCAATGTGTATGCTAGACGTAACTTCTTCTTTAGTTGCTTTGTGAGTTGGTTCTTCAGTTGGATCTGTTGGAAGTACTTCTATACAATATAAATCGTTTCTACAAGTATTTTACAACCGTCTACTTTAATAGTCGGATTTAAAACAACACCAATAATATAAAATAGTGGAATAGGAAAAACGTATTTTTTAAATTTTCTAAACATTTTTTCAATAGATGTCTTATAAGTTTGTTTTTCCATATGTTCATTAGGTAACAAAAATATTAGAGCTATATAAAATAATATAGTTGAAATAGTAGGATAATAAATACCGAAAAATTCTTTAGTAGCTTGAAAAAATTTCTCTAAAAATCCATTAAGTTCTACAAAAAAATTCTCAATCACTATCTACAAGCATATCCCTTAGATTTTTATTATGGGCTCTAAATAATAAAGTTATATATCTTCTATAATCGTAAGTAACAAGTAGTTGTTCATATAGAGAATTCCACATATTCGCTACTTCTTCGGGAATTTTTCTATAAGGTAATCTACAATCGTGACAAGTTTTTTATACTCTTTGATTCTTTGCATTTTTTTACCTTTAAAAATAAAATTTATAGCAAATTGTATTTTATCAAGAATGTTTTCAAAAAGTTTTAGGCCATCCTTTACAACTAAGTTATAAATATAGCACGCACATCTTATATGAAAATGATCAGGAAAACATGGAGTTAATCGAACTTTTAAAAGGCTTATAGCATAATTATTAGAAGTAGTATTATCTAATGTAATAGTCATAATTTTATCAATTATTTCATAATAATCACAAATTTCATTTATATTTTGTGCAATAAAACTTTCAGTGTGCCAATCATCAATATATCTATATGCTAAAATACGTTTTTGCATAGACCAATTATTATCTATCCAATAACATGTTACCGTTAAATAATCATTACCGTTAGTACTACAACATGTGTCAGAAGTGATGGTCACTTTGCCATTAAAATGATACAAGCATAACGTAAATATTGTTGATATTCACTTGCAAATTTAAAAACATCTCTTCTAACATTTGATCTAGGAAAACCATTAAAAACATGATTATATGTTTCTCGAATGTAATGAATAAAACCAGGATATGAAAGAAATGAAAAAGGCAAACCCTCCACCGCAATTAATTTTGCCATATTTTCCCTATCTTTATTTTTATCATATTTAGGACCAAAAATTCCCCCCGTTGTCGGGTTAATTTGACCATGTACTTGGTCGGAGACACTATGTGAACCTTGTCCCGACTCAGATGGCATTGTCACACCTGATTTTTTATCCTGGTATTGATTTGACCTAGTTGTGTGCTCGTCTTGTATATGTCTCAGTAAACCTCCCGTTCCATGACCTTTTTAAATCTAATTACTTGATTCTCTTGGTCCCTATAAAAAATATCTCATGCAGCTGATTTTAATTTTCGTTGTGTGGGTCATTGACTCATACTAGGAAGGAATAGGAGGCATTCCAATTTCAGTTTGAGGCTGAGACTCAGTCTGAAGTTGAAGTTGATGTTTAGGTGCACTAGTGGGTGTGTCATCTACATTATCGTCAAAATTAAAGTCTGGTTCAGATGCATAATATACATCATCATCTAATAGTATATCATTAAAAAAATAATTTCATTTATATGAGTGAAATCAATCAGATCATCGAGACTAGAAATATGATTACTAAAAGTACTCTTACCCTTGTACCCCTACTAGAAAAAACACCATTACTCTTACCCTTAATCATACGTCCAAAGCGTTCCATTATAATTATGCAAATAAATAATTAAAGTAAATAAAATTAAGTGCGATAATTAAAATTAAGTAACAATAATAATTTAAAGAATGAATGAAGGTATCAAACGTCGACGTAATGTCGACGTGTAATCGAGGTTGAAAATTTGCTCGATGGATGATCCTCAAGCTAGTTACCAACTTCACTTCCAATTTTTTAACTTTGATATAAATGAGCAAAAAATATATATTATTTAGTAGGCAATGTAGAATTGTAGAGAGATAAATTGAGAGATTAAAGAGATGGTAGGAAGATTTGTGAGAAAAATGAAGTATTTATAGTTGAGAAATAAGGTTAAAGTGTAAATATATTACCTTAGGGGTTAAAAATAAATATTAAGAGGATAGGGGGGGTTTATGGGTTGGGGGCAAAAAATGGTCGTTATAGCCGTTACACAACGGCCAAAATTAAAATTCGGACGTTGTTGCAACGGTTATTTTTGCAAATGGGGAGGGGTTAGAGAGGTCGGGTTGGGGCGAGTTAGATCGGGACGGGCGGGACGAGCCCAGGTCCCATCCCGAGTTCGAACCCCGACATCAATTTTTTTTGAGGGATCGGGGCAGGTATCGTGACGGGCTAGGTCGAGATCGGGCCGACCCAACCCACTGGATAGCCCTAACTTATTTCTATTCTTTTTGCTCTTTTTCTGTTTAAGTAATAGTAAAACTTGTTGTCGCGTAATCAGAAGCTTACAAATTTCAATCATGACAACAATCTCTTGCAAAAGTATAAAATTATGTACAATAAATCCAATTGGTTCAACTCATGTAGTTAGTAAAGTTTATTAAAATATTCAATCACGGAGGGTTATGCCCTTCACTAATAAGATGAGTGTGAGGTCCATCCCATAAGTTGGCAGCCAATCTTTGAAATTGGCAATCGATTGGAAGCCAACCTTTGGCCATCCCATAAGTTGGTGGCCAACCTTTGAAATTGACAACCGATCAAAGATTCATTCACATTGAAAATGTTAAATTTGCTAGCACTTGCTTATGTCATCAATGACATTGGCATACTACTCTTTCTCCTATAAATAGAGTTATTCAGCTCATTTGTTAAGTACACCAAAACATAGAGAGAGAAAAGAAGAGTGAGGCACCACATACAAGAAATAATTTGTGAGAAAAACTAGAGTGTGTGAGCGATATTGTAGTGAGATGAGAAAATCAAAAGATGGTTATTTCTTTTGAGTGTATAGTGGTATTTTGAGTATTTATACTCGTGACTACACATTGTAAAAATTTTCATTATAGTGATATCAATTGCTCCTCTCTGCCATTGATTTTTTCTCTTATTCAGAAGGGTTTCCACGTAAAATTCTCGGTGTAATTATTATTTCTATGTTATTATTGCTAATATACAATGTGAATATTATTTCAGATGGTGGATATTATTTTTGGATAGGTGCGGTAATTAAAGTGCTCAATATTTGTTTCTGTTGATCATCTACATATAAGTAAAAAATATTGATCAGTTCTTAACAAGTGGTATCAGAGCTTGGTTAAGTACAACACAAAAATTTATCTTTAGTAAATGGAGGACACCTTTAAATTTACCGGCACCATGGTAAAACTCACGACGAGGAACTACACGCTGTGGAGACCAAAGATGGAAGATTGGCTTGTGTGCAAGGATATGTTTGAGCCGATCGAGGCTAAAAGAGTTTTCATGTTCGACAAAGACAATAAAAAAGACAATGAGTGGCCGACTACTACAAACTTTGAACTAAGTTGGAAAATCTCTATGAGAGGAAGTCGATACAGAACAAAGCTTTCTTATTCAAAAAGCTTGTGAATTTGAAGTACAAAGAAAGGCGTCCCGTTTCTGAACATTTTTGCGAGGTGCAAGGCATCATGAATTGGCTCGCAACAATAAAGATAAATATTGTTGACGAGGTGCACGTGCTAATGCTATTAGGCTTATTACTTGATAGTTGAGAGACTCTTGTAGTATTCCTGAGCAATTCTGCCCCGGAAGGAACTTTATCCTTAGCAATCGTGATGAATTGCATTCAAAACGAAGAGACGAGGAGAAAAGAGCTTGGCCATCATAACGGACAAGCATTTCTCACCGAAAATCGAGGTCGGAGAAGAACTCAAAGGATCAAGTGATTGTAAAAAATCAAGAGGGCGATCAAAATCAAAAGACGGAAGGAAGTGCTACCATTGTGACAAGTCTGGCCACATAAAAAGGTTATGTAAGCTCTTGAAGCAAGAACGAAATAACCAAAACACCGAAGATCAAAATACAAAGGCTGCGGTGATGATGGTTGAAGTTGTGGCACTAACGGATGAATGCAACCATATTGGTGACTCGTATACAAAATGGGTGATAGATTCATCAGCCTTCTATCGTTGTGTTCCTCACAAGGAACTCTTCACGATCTACAAGGTTGGTGACTTTGGTAGCGTAAAGATGGGCAATTCTACTCGAGCAACGATCATTGGAATTGGTGATGTGTGCGTAAAGACGGATCTCGGGTGCACAATAACATTGAAGGATGTACATTATGTTCTTGATTTACAATTAAATTTGATATCCACGCATGCCTTGGATAAGGAGAGTTATAGTCAATATTTTGGAAACGAAAAATGGAAGTTGAGCAAGAGTTCGTTGGTTGTTGCTCGAGGAAGTGTGTGTTGCACTCTATACAAGATACGTGCGAATGTATGTGGTAGCTCAACGATTACTGTTGAGGATGATACTTCACCAAACTTATGGAATAAGATTGGCTCATATCAGTTAGAAAGGATTGCAACAGTTAGCAAGGAAATCTCTTATTCCTTCAGCCAAAGGTACTCCACTAGATCCTTGTGATCACTGTTTGTTTGAAAAGCAATATATAGTTACTTTTTCAAAGAAAAGTATGAGAAAGGTGAATAAATTAGATCTAGTTTATTTTAATGTTTGTGGTCCACTCGAGGTGGAGTCTCTAGAGGATAGCAAATATTTTATTACTTTTATTGACGATGTTTCACGGAAGTTATGGGTTTACATGTTGAAAACTAAGGATCAGGTTTTCAAATATTTTCAGCAATTTCTTGTTATGGTGAATAGAGAGACGGGAGAAAGCTGAAGTGTCTCTGCACCGATAATGGCAGAGAATATACATCCCACTTCTTCAAACTCTACTGTGCAAAACATGGAATTCGGCATGAAAAGACAGTGCCTGAAATGCCACAACGTAATATTATAGCTAAACGGATGAACCTTACCATTGTGGAACGTGTCAGATATATGTTAAGAATGGCAAAACTATCTAAGTCATTCTGGGGTGAAGCTGTTCATATTGCATGTTATCTCATCAATCGATCACCATCCGCTCTCTTGGGATTCGACATTCCAAAGAAGGTATGGATTAGTAGAGACATGTCATACTCGCACATTAGAGTTTTCGATTGTAAAGCGTTTAAGCACATACTGAAGAAACAAAGGTTGAAGCTGGACAACAAGGTGATTATGTGTATCCTTATCGGGTATGGTGATAAAGAATTCGATTACATGCTATGTGATCCAGTCAACAGAAAGATGATCAGAAGTAGAGATGTCATCTTTTGTGAAAATGAGACCGTGAGATCGAAGGTGTAGTCGATCTTACACTAATATCTACCCCATAAGATGATAACATAGATGGGGGAGATGTGCAAGAAGAACATGGAGAAAAAGAACCAGTAACAGTTGATGGAGAAGAACACGTAGAAGGTGCTGAGCAGGGGGAGCAACCGACCCCTCTAGATATAGTAGAACCCGAAACTAGAAGGTCTACTAGGGAGCACCGGACATCAACCAGATATTCTAATTCAGAGTATATCTTGATTACTAGTAAGGGGGAGCCTGAAAGCTTTCATAAAGTATTATCTTACATTGACAAAGACAAGTAGATGAAAGCAACGGAGGAAGAGATGAACTCTTTACAGAAGAACAACACCTATAAACTGGTGAATCTTCCTAAGGCGGAGAAAGCCTTGCAGAACAAGTGGTTGTTCAAGCTGAAGAAGAGCGGGGACAAAGTAGTGAAACACAAAGCTCAATTGGTCGTAAAATGCTTTGCATAGAAGAAAGAAATCGCTATGACGAGATCTTTTCTCATGTGGTGAAAATGAGCTATATTCGAGTCATACTGGGTCTGACAGCCAGCTAAGACGTAGAGCTTGAACAAATTGACGTGAATATGACATTTCTCCATGGTAACTTGGAGGAGGAAATTTACATGTTTCAACCAGAAGGCTTTTAAGTTAAAGGGGGTGAGAATAAGGTCTGCAGATTGGAGAAGAGCTTGTATGGGCTGAAGCAAGCTTCACGTCAATGGTACAAGAAGTTTGATTCATTCATGGTGGATCATGGCTATGACAGAACAGAAGCAGATCATTGTGTCAACGTTAGAAAATTTCCTAACGGTAACTTCATTATTTTATCGAAAATTTCCTAACGGTAACTTCATTATTTTATCGAAAATTTCCTAACGGTAACTTCATTATTTTATCGTTATATATGGACGATATGTTGATTGTTGGACAAGATGCCAAGCTCATTGGTGACTTGAGGGAGTTGGCAAATTTCTTTGACATGAAGGACTTGGGTGCAACCTAACAGATTCTCGACATGCAGATTTCTCGTGACAGAAAAATGAAGAAGCTATGATTGTCGCAAGAAAAGTATATTAAAAAGGTACTAAGGCGTTTCAACATAGAGCATGCAAAATCAGTCAGTATTTCTTGTTACGGTTCACTTTTACGTGAAGGCATAAAAGCTACTCGATAACTCGTAGACTCTTGAAATTGTTATTTATTTAGAGTCACCACTACTTTATAAGGAAAATAGAAAAACCATTTTTCAAAGATTTTTCAAAAATGAATGAAAAATTCAATTTAAATCAGAGTTCGAATAAGGGTTCAAATGATCTCCGAAAAGGTGTTAGGCACCCCATTATTAAAGATCCATAAGATACAGTTGGACTCGAGTCTTGTATAATATATAATTGCTTAGCGTTTAAAATATAGTCATTCAAAATCTTCCACCAAAAGATAACTTTTTCACGCGCACACTTCTAGAAATTAAGCACAAAATCCTCTTTGTAAAATTTTCTGTGTTATATTGGAAAGAGATAAAATACTTATTTTCATGTAAATAGAGTATTAAAGTAAAATCTCAATAAGAGCTTTGTTTAATTTAAAAAAGGTCAACCGTTTAAAGGGTTTGTTCCCTTTTAGCCTGAACCATAGTCAATAAAGGATTTTCTAATTATGTATTACAAAGACAAATATAAACTCAATTTAAGCAAGGCTAATTCAAGACTTGATTCATATGAAATTCATTGCCAAGTTCCGAAATCCATATTCTTTTCTTCTTGAAAATTTAACCAAGTTATTCTCTTTTTATTTGCAAAGGTATTAATTTTCGAGAACAAAAGAGCATGTGTGAGCAAATGGCTGAAAAACCAGTTTCTATTAATTATCCGAAACTTATTTATTAAGATATAAAATATTAGCAACTCTTATATAATTAAATTCTACCTTAAGGATTCCAATAATTATTTAGAGTTTTACACATAATATACAACAAAAGCAACAAATGCGAAAATGAAAACGGGCTAGTGGGTATACCGAGCCACTAGTTACTGCATACACGAAAGTAGACCTATTATTTCTACGCGATTTATACCCATGACTGGGGCTTCATTTTATCAGACTCAATTAAAGAATGGTGTTGTTGGGTCCTCAGGCCCAACGACTCAGAATATCGGCCAAAATCAGCAGATGTGGGCCCCTGTGGGCCCCAGGTCATGCAAGGAGAGGGGAAAACAAATATGAGATTTAGAAAATATCCAAAAATTATCAATAAGGATAAATAAATAAATAAATAAATAAGTATGCACACAAAAATCAATTGATCCATAACAAATGCACATATATATAAAAGGAAGCAGAATTTGGGAAGCCCGGAATTGAAACAGAGGCCAACATACAAATCACTTATATTATTAAAACCAGACTTTGGACAAAGAAATAAGAAAAAACGGACAGTCCCATAAAATGAATATCAAACTGTTAACAAGCCCAAATAATTAATATGCAGACTCAACTAACATGGTGATATACAGAATATTTCAAAAGTGTGGTATACTTGAGAGTATACAAGGGTATAAAACTCTGATATACACCAGGTGTATACTCGAACTTGGCACCTTGTATATTCCGGAGTATACCACTTGTATACTTCACATAAGAAACAGATAAGAAGCAGGTTCAGATACAACACAGGAAAGAAAAAACATGTTGCACTACCCCCTACTTACACTAACCATTTGTAAGGCAAAACAGGCTCTCATGACAGACTCAGAAGCTGAAAACAAGCATAACACATATTCTAATGGGTAATCTACATGCATCATGGAGGGTTTTCTCATAGTAAAGGGAAGGGATATACAAATAACCAGTTTCATCAACCAAATAGGTATCCCATGACCTAGAGAGTTTTTTATTGACCCATAAGATCAATTTCATGCTAAGATAAACAGGACAAACAAGTGGTCACTTTCACAAATGTGGAAGGTAAATAGAAATGGTCACACGATCTTTGAATATCTTAAATGTGTAAGGCTAATTTCCATTCACAGGGGATTGGTATGATGTTACTCATGCAGACAAGGTAAACATGTTATTGACTTGAATTGATAATGTACAGGATAATCATGGAAATGGTCAGACATGGCATTTCACACACAATCAGAACCAGCTAGGCTTACATGGATGCCTTTTAACATCAAATCAAAACACACAACTAACTTGGTACACAGATAGTCATATAGGATGTACTAGAGAACCGCTTAAAGGGTATATTCACAAATGGATAGGGTCTATTTAATCTAAGCTAGTATACAAGATCCTAATCATGTTGTGTATTATGCATGATGGCACCTAGAAAAATGAACTAGAACATCTCATGAATCAAGATTAATCAAACATTTTGGGATTATGCTAAAAAAAATAGAGTAGGAGCAGACACATGCACAGATCGTAATGATTTCAAGATTACATGTCTTGAATTCTAGGTTATAAACCTCAAAAAATGTATACATGATCCTGGTTCAAGCCTAACTGGCCATTCTAATTAGAGATGACATGATACTTAAAGAGAAAGACTCAGACATGACCTCCACATATTATGTAGACTTAGCACATGATAAGCTAGGTACAAGATTATAATAGGAATAAGCATGTTGGAAAGACTATACTAGCACATGTATAAACAACATTCTTTACCTATTCATATCCCTAACCAACAACTCAGTGCCCAAAACTAGCTAAAATTTGCTACAACATGCTTGTAGTAATGCTAAAAAATACAACTAACACATATTTAAAGAAAACAAACAACAAACATGTAAACTAAAATTCAAGAGGAATTTGAGTTTACCTCTTCGATGCGCAGCCGTGAACCGAGATCCAGAGTGGAAAGCCTTCCTCCAAATCTTTAAACTCTGCCACACAAGGAAAAATCGAAATATTTAGACTATGAAACCTTAGAAAAATTCTACGATTTCTAATTTTGCTCAAAATATGAGACTTTGCTTAACTTATGCCTAAATTATGACCTCATTAAGAAACTCATTGAATAATATCATATGACCATCTGTGTATTACCTCGAGCATGGGCTGAGCCACGGTGGGCCATTAAGAAACTCATTGAATGTTCCTTCCCCGAATCGGCCATACACGACTGACGAACGTCTGGGCTTCTGCAGTTTGCCAAAAATGGCGTGAGTGACGAAGAGATGGGAGGGGGGGGGGGGGACGAGAGGGCGGCTAGGGTTTGCCCGAAAAATGACTAAGGGTTTTCCCCCTTTCGTTCATAAGTGACGCCGATGACTACAGGAAAAATGACCACTTCTATTTCAATTGTGGCCTAAATCGGTCAATTAAAATAATTGAGGTTGAAATTAAACCCCTTTTTTAAATAACAACCGTAAAAATATAAAATCTTTAAAGTTTAAGGTAATTTTGAAGAATAAAAATGATATGTTATTTGACATCTTCTTTAATTAATCAAATTTTTTTAATTTCACGGACTAAAATATTTACTAATTTAATATAATTAATTTAGATGATTAATTAAATAATCATCCTCTTTAATTTATAAAAAATAATAGATATTTCTTTAAAATGTGTAAAATTAGGCAAACGGTATATAATAATATATTTGATAATATTTTTCCAAATAATATGGTAAAATATTATCGGAATAATTTTGTAAATTTATTTTCGCTTTTGTAAATGCATATTTTACTCCGTTTCTAACTTAGGAACTCTGAATAATTAAATGAGAGTATTGGAGGATAAAAATTATGTGTCAACACTCCTGTGGTGAATCATTTTAAGCTGAGTAAAAAGATGTGTCCAACAACAGAAAAAGAAAATATAGCCATGGAGGCTATTCCATCCACCTCAGTAGTCATGAGTTTGATGTATGTGATGGTGTATACTCGGCCAGACATCGCGCACGTTGTTGTAGTGGTTACAAGTTTCTTTCAAACCCCGAAAAGGACCACTGGAAGCCGTGAAGTGGATCTTCATATACTTGAAAGGAAGCTCAAAACTTGGCTTATGCTTTGGGGGATCAGAACCGATTATGAAAAGTTATGTGGATGGAGATATGGCAGGAGATCTTGACGGCAGAAAATCTACTTCAGGATAACTAGAGGTGAGAAAATCAAAAGAAGATTATTTCTTTTTAGTGTATAGTGATATTTTGAGTATTTATACTCGTGACTACACAATGTAAAATTTATCATTATAGTGATATCAGTTGCTCCTATCGGCCCATGGTTTTTCCCCTTATTCAGAAGGCTTTCCACGTAAAATTCTCGGTGTCATTATTGCTTCTCTGTTATTTTTGCTAATATACACTGTGAATATTATTTTTGGGTAGGTGCGGTAATTAAAGTGCCCAATATTTATTTTCGCTGATCATTTACATATAAGTAAAAATTTACTGACCAATTCTCAATAATGAGAACTTTTACTTCCTCCGTCTCAAAATATTTGTCATGTTTCTTTTTAAAAGTCAATTTGACTAAATTTCAAAGCTAAATTAGATTAGATTAATTTAATATTTTAAAATTAAAATTGAGTTATTCGAAAACTATACGAAAAGTACTATAAGTTGCAATTCTTCTTATATTAATATGATGAAAAAATATATCTTAAAATATTTATCAAAGATCATATAGTTTGACTCTTAAAAAATGTAATGCGACAAGGATTTTGGTAAAGAGCGAGTATTAGTGAGTCTATAAGTAAAATACACTGATAAGTTATCCCGAATGTGTGCAGCTGTTTGCATGTGATGTATGCTTGAAAGCTTGGCCCTGTGCTTTTATTAAGCGCACTTGCCACCTGCCACCTTGGAGATTGGGAAATTAAAGGAATTGACAATTCCTTTTGGTGTTTATTTTTTATTAATAAAATACTATAACAAAAAATATTAAAAGGATTGTTATTGATTCTATTTGAGTTTGAATTCTATGTACTATTGCTGTAAGAATCATTAACTACATAATCAATGTTTCTTGAAAAGGCAATTGCACGTAATTTTATATAATAAGTATTTATCAATAACATAAAATAAATGGTAAACAACCTATTATAACATGTCAAATTACATTAATATATGAAAGGAGGAGTTTCTACATTGTAGCGAATTCGGAAACTTTGGAAGAACCAATCTCGAGAGGTTGCATTGGGCGGGCGACCCCTGCCATGGTCGGTCACTTTTTCTGAACCGGCATGGATGTCCCCTTTTGCTGATTGAGGCTCGGCCTTTGACTTCACAGAGAGTTGTATGTAGAGATGGCAACGGATTCTGGACCCGGTGGATCCAGATCCGTTTTAAAGGATATGAATCTTCAAAATTTGGACCTGACGGATCCGGATCGAATCCGGATCCGTTTATGACGGATCGGATCTGGATATGGATCTTGTCTTTGAGATTCGTATCCGATCCAGATCCGACTCGTGGATCCATTTTTTATTAAATACATTATACATTTATACATGCATAAATAAGACCAGTCCATAACCTAGAACTTCTTTTATTTTTCTCGGTTAGCCCCAAGTCCTTTAAGGACCGAAGCCCAGCCCATCTGCCTGTCTTGAAGCCAACGAAAAGGCAAAGACCTCCTCATTCATTTCGTTTCCTTCTGTATGACAAACCCTAGTCATCGTCTCTACTTGTCGTCCCTACACAACGAAAGGTGAGTTCGATTTTTGTTTTTTGGCTCTTTTAACTTTTGTTGTTTTCATAATCTACACACACAAAAAAAAATATAACTAAAAGAAGATTGATACATCTCTTTAATACATCTTTCTTGTTTAAGGATTTTGTTCGAGTATGAACACATTCAAAAGGTATTGTGATGGTTTATCAAGACTGTCCTGGATACATCTATTAAAGTTAAGGTTTGTTGAATGTCAAGAAATTTGCAAGAAATGTGGATTTTAGAAAATTGTAGCTAGTAAAAGTAAAATAAATGGAATATCATTTGTTGCATGTATTTGCTTGAGAAGAAAATGAAAGCTTAAAATCAAGAGTAAATCAGTTTTCTAAATTCACAGTTTTTCATTTATATAATATTTGATGTTTTGAGATTTTGAAAGATATATTAACAGTCAAACACAAACAGAAAAAGAAAATATGTGTACGATTTTATCAATCCAACAAGAGCAGAGAACAAAGACTAATTTTTTCTTACAAATTTCTGCAGCAAATTGAAGCGTCGATACAATTCATATTTGCACGCACATCTATTATTTATGAGAAAAAGAACTTTCCAGTATCTCAATTTTTTGAAATTGGAAACTAGAAACTGAATGCATTGGATATGAATGTTGTTGTGTTTTATTGATTCAGTATCTGAATGCACTGGAAATTGAATGCATTAGAACTTTCCAGTTTGCTAGTTACTGGAAACTGAATGCATTGACTTTAATATTAGATATGAATGTTGTTGTGTTTTGTTGATTCAGTATCGTACTATCTTGGAATTGTTGTATGTTGAATGTTGGAATATTATTCAAGGCAAATTTTTTTACTTGTGGATCCAGGTCCGATCCGTGGATCCGGTGTATCCGAATTTGAATATGATTTTTATGGACCCGATGAATCTGGATACAGGTATGAAAAACAGATCTGGATCTGGATCTAGTAGTATTCGATCCAGATCCTATCTGTTGCCATCCCTAGTTGTATGCTGCGTTCGGGAAGGATGAATCGCTCCCGAAAAGGAATCTATTGATTCTCTCTCAATTGGTTGGACCGTAGGTGCGATGATTTACTTCAGGGGCTCTTCAACGAAATGAAAACGGGCGGCATCGTCGTATGCTCCATTTTTGTTGCCCTGGTTTATATCCCGGAGTACTCCTGGAAAATTGGCTATGGAGATTCCGTGCAGTCAGAATTTAATACAGACACAAAGGGCTTCAACAGGAAAGTATTTTCGATCCAATCCATTCTTGGGGTCAAATAAAGATTACCACAAACCTCTACTTTGAAGTGAAGCGATTTCGTTCATTCCGGAGTCGATAATTGCCAGGGAAGTTTAGGAAAGAATCATTTTTGTCGTTCTGTCTTTAGCACGGAAATCTGTATGTCTTCATTCCAATCACCGTAGTTCGATCGACCTTCAACATTTCACCTTTCATAGATCTAGGATAGCTGCCACCTAAATTAGTACCCAACAATGTATAATATATAAAAATTATACATAATTAATATATAATTGATTATATATACGACTAGTAAATATAATTATTTTTTGCTTACTTTTTTTTTTTGAGTTTCTCACTCAGTGTTCGATATCCGCATTAAAGTCCGACTATATTTGAATTTGCGCCGTGTAAGACCCATCGCTCCCTACCAAAAACTTTTCCTATCAGGACTCGAACATGAGACTATTTGTAATATCAAACGTATCCTTTGGATCTTTGTTTTCAATGACTAATTAAAATAGCAATATAAAAGTCATTCTCGAACGTCTAAAACGGCGTATTACAATGACCCAAAGTCCATTACTTGCACAGATCGTCAACCAAAGTGAAATCTGAGTTAAAATAAGCACACTAAAAATTAGTATAAACAAAATTGTTCTTGTACTATTCCAATTAATGAAGTATACCTCGGTTTAAGTACTGATCAAATTCTTCATCTTCTCCTTCCATTCCATTCCCTTCACTTCATTCCCCCCAAAACATTATCATTAGTCACTTCATTTTCCTCTAAACATACAAATCTTTGATAGAGGAAATATTATATAGAGAAATGGGAAGTCCAGATGATGACAATTTGCCTAGGAAACAAACACTTAAGAGCATCAATGATCAAACCAAGTACAAGCTCAAATTACTAGTCCTCATCATCCTAACTAATCTTCTTACTATATACATCTTCACTCGTCCTTCACTCAACTTGCATCCCACTTCTAAGTACACCATTAATGATTCTTTTTCATCAGATTCCAATTCCCTCTTAAATGAGCTCAATGCCACTAAGAAACAACTCGAAACGAGTCGATCTCAAATCATAGTTTTGAACCAACAGCTTAAGTCTACTAACCAACTTGTCAATGAACTTCTAGTTCAACTCAACATCCTCAACCAGTCCATAAACAGAACAACAGATTCCGCCTTGCTCAACTTCAATGATCTTCTTGATGATTTGTCAAATGAAGCTAAGCTTGCTTTAGGCCCTCACAAGCTTCCACTGGGGTACTCGCCAAGATCAGGGACCGATGAGGTTTATGCATCCGTTGGAGGAGGTTGTTTGAGTTATAAAGATGATTTAGCTCAGTACATGACATATCGCGTTGGAAAGGAGTGTCCTGTTGATGATGTTTTCGCGCAAAGGCTAATGCTTAAAGGCTGTGAGCCACTTCCAAGAAGGCGGTGCCATCCTAAGGCCCCTGTTGGTTATGTCGAACCAACTCCATTTCCAAAAAGCCTGTGGTCCACACCACCAGACACAAGTATTATTTGGGATCCATATACTTGTAAGAACTACACTTGTTTGATAGACAGAAGGAAGTTTCCAGGATTCTATGATTGTAAAGACTGCTTTGACTTACAGTTTAGGGAGAAACAAAGGTGGCAATTTGATAATGGAGGTCTTGATTTCGGGATGGATGAGGTTATGGCAACAAGAGGAAAGGGAACAATCCGCATTGGACTTGATATAGGAGGAGGGACGGGTACGTTTGCTGCTAGGATGAAGGAAAGGAATGTAACCATAGTAACAACTTCCATGAACTTGGATGGTCCATTCAACAGCTTCATTGCATCTAGGGGCTTGATATCGATGCATGTTGGTATCTCTCAGAGGCTTCCTTTCTTCGAGAATACTCTGGATATCGTGCATTCTATGCATATTCTGAGCAACTGGATCCCAGATACCATGCTTGAGTTCACTCTGTATGACATATACAGAGTTCTGAGGCCTGGAGGACTGTTCTGGTTGGACCACTTCTTCTGTATGGGATCACAGTTGAATGTAACTTATGTTCCTATGCTGGAGCGCGTTGGATTCAAGAAGCTGAGGTGGAATGCTGGCATGAAGCTCGATCGAGGGATCGATAAGAATGAGTGGTATTTCTCTGCTTTGTTGGAGAAACCAATGTCCTAAACTACTTAGTTACTGAATCTTTAGACAGATTATAGATTGATGGCAATTTTGCTTTTAATTCAAGTACAGGTGACCAACCTTGTACTGACTAGTTTTTTTTTCTTTTTCCGTTTAGTGATTTTCTGTAATGCAATTGAAAGAATAGAAGGATTTGTGTTATCTGTAGTGATCATTTAGTCTTGCTTGTATCATCACAAGTTACAGCAGAAAGATAAAGATGTAAAATTGATCTCATGTCAACTTTTCACAAATAGTTATAGAAACTTAGGTAAAGCTGAAACATTGAATGCACAATTTTTGTAAGGATGAAGACATATATTCTCATGTACAAATGACCATCCTAATACAGATCGAAAAAAGTTTTCACACTTTTTACATAAGGTAAAAATAAACGTTTCCAAAAAAATTCAGTATTTCCTCTAGTTGTGTTGTTGAGCAATAATTTACTCCAATGACAAAATTAGTTTAATCATTCTGCATTCTCTCAAATTTGTACACACATAACAGGCCAAAGCATATTATGTGCCATCCACATAAACACTGATGTTACTTGGGATCTATCTCTGAAGGAGGATATGCCCCACTATAGACAAAGAGACTTTCATCAGTATAAGGATGGTGTCCTTTGTTTGCTCCTTCATAGGTTTCTGAAGTAGATGCAGATTCTGCGTTCGGGTTCAGTCCTGCGATCTCCATAATATTTTCAATCTCTTTCACCACTTCACTCATTGTAGGTCGATTGGCTCCCTCTTCTTCAACACACTTGAGTGCTAGATCCACAAACTTCTCTAAGCTTCTAGAACTTGCAACCGAGCGAACTGCAGGATCCAATATTTCTTGAAGGTTATACATGTCTTTTGTCTTGTCCATTGCAGTCCTCACTTCCCTGACAATATATCTTCCTTTCTCAATAGGAACTTTTCCTGTAACTATCTCCAGCAGTACTACTCCAAAGCTATAAACATCACTCTTCTCAGTCAGCTGGTTTGTCATGTAATATTCAGGATCCATGTAGCCCTAATAAATAAGAGACACCCATCAAAAGGACTTAAGTTTGAGTAAAAACTGACAGTTTTCTGCAAGATCTCAACTTGTTTCCTTTTATACATGGCAAGATCACATTATATGAATGTTAAAAAGCTTTTATCTGCATGTAGCTTCTATATGGGCGATAACTCATTTGTTTCCTGCTTAAGGTAGTATTTCTCCCTGAATTTGGTGATAAAAAACCTAAAGCATCATTACCTCTGAGTCCGCTACCTTAGAGAATGTGCAGAAAGATCAAAAGTTTGTTTTCATATTTTCCTGTTCTTAATTTATTTATTTACTCATTGCTTAGGGGAGGGGAGAGGCGGGTGGTCAACGAGAAAGGAGGAACTTGAGGGTTCTTATTAGACAGTGAACTAGTGTTTGTAATGTTTATTACTGGACTAGAAATTATTGACACGTTAAATTTCTGAACTTTCTGGACATCAGAAATTTGAGGGATACAAGCATATAATATTTTAAAACCAAACAAGTTCAGGCAGGCGTTAATAGAATCCTTACTCACCATTGTTCCTTTAACTTGAGTGGTAATGTGACCCCTCTCAGAGTCACCTAGAAGCTTGGATAGTCCAAAATCAGCAACTTTTGCGTTTAGGCGTTCATCCAGCAAAATATTGTTGGACTTGATGTCCCTGTGTATGATGGGAGGATTGACAAGGTCATGCAAATACTGCAAACCTCTGGCTGCTCCAATGGCTATTTTCAGTCTCCTCATCCAATCTAACCTGATCCCAGTCTTGCCTACAAGTACAAATTTCATTACATTCTCCAGAGACAAATTTCCGTTATGGTGAAGTTAAAAGGAGCTAGTTTCAAAAAATCAATAAGGGACCAACATATACCTGAAAGACCGTCTTTTAAGGTGCCATTAGGAATATACTCGTACACCAGCATCTGTTCAGCTTGATTGAAACAAAAGCCAGCAAGGCCAACGACATTCTTGTGATGAACCCTTGAGAGAAGCTCTATCTCAGTTTTGAACTCAAGTGCACCCTGCATAGACCCTTGTAGAGCTCTTTTAATCGCAACCAATTCTCCATTTGGAAGAGTTCCTCTGTAAACCTGTAGAGCCACACTTATACAGTTTAGAAACTTAATACAGTTCCAATTTGTTGTCAAGAAATTTTCTTTTCGGTGGAGAGAGAAGCTGGTACAAACAAGAACAAAAATATGCATACCTACTGGAGAGAAGGTACCTTTATAAAATAGGAAGACTATGCAACTAAAGCGGAGACACAAGAGATGCTTATGAATTTTTTAAACATAAAGGAAACTGGATTCAGTGACAAATAGACCAGTATTATGGTTGCTAATCAATTTGCTCCATCTAGCTCATTTGGTTTGGACAATTTGCCAACACTAGTTTTTGGGGTAATGATACAAATTTTCTCAGCTAATTCAATGCCTTTCTCTTGATTCTTCTAAGAGAACAGCTCGGGAGAAATAATGTCAATGACAGAATTAAGGTTAAGCTCATAATATTTCAATGAAAGCTAACCTTCCCATAACCACCAAAACCAATATTATTGGTTTCTGAAAAATTATTTGTCCATTTTTTGAGCTCCTCAAATGAGAAAAATCTAGCTCCTGTCAAGTGTGGAACAGCACCACTATGTTTATTTGAGTCCCAGGATGCTGCATTAAGAAGAAAGATAGCAACAACCACCATAAGATGAAGTAATAGGTAAATGACAAAATAGTTGGTTCCAAAACTTACCAAAAGGATCGCTCCTCTTTGCAGCATCTTCAGCTCTTTTCTTTTGCCGGAAAGCATAAATACCAACAATTAGTGCTAAAATTGCAAGGACAGAACCACCAACACCTGCTCCAACGATAATGCCTGTACTACTAGATTTTTTTGAGTCTGTGGATGCCCCTGGAGAACAGCACACACATTCACTCAGACTTCTAACTATCAGCTTCACTAAGATGAAACGCTAAGATGCAGTTCCATAATGTTCCAAACAATAATTTGAATTTTTAGCAGTCAATTAATGAATACGTTTTTCTATGAAACCAATCAGAATAACTTGTGTCTATACTGAGTAAGTTATTAGTAAATTCATTGAAGTTTATGCAAACTCTTAACAGAAAAATCACTGGAACAATGAACGAATTGATCCATCATGTGTATGCAACCTAATTTTTTTTTTATAGTTTTACAGTATCTTTGTCTCAAAAGACTAGACATATTTTAGTCGAATACTTAAGAAAGGGTTGATAAAGTGATCAAAACACTAGACTTGTAAGAATTGCTCATGTTCAAAGTAAAAAAATAGAGTAAATTCTTCCGTCCAAAAAAAACATGTGAAAACTTTATTATCGATACTTCAAATATTTATTGGTTTTTCACCCACCAACTTTCTATTATTGTAGATTAGGTTGCACATATATGTAGGAGATGATAAATGAAAGACAAAAAGGAAAAGGTAATATTTCTGTAGAAAATTTCTATTACCGTCGAAGTATTTATAGCCTTCACCAATGAAGAAGAAAGGTCCGAATGATGATGGGGGCTTGAAAGTCTGATTACTAAGCACAAAACCTATTCCGGAAACTCCAGTTCGATTGAAATAATCTTGGCTAGAAGGAAAAACTTGGAGGTGTATTACAAGGTAGTCATCCAAATTTTTCGTTGGGTTACTGAGGGCAACTGAGTCCACGGGCAGTTGACGTTTTTGGAATGAAAGCACCAAAGACCTTTGGAGAATCTCATAAGTAGTTCTATTTCCCAAGTTGGAAAAGGAAGGAGCTCTGAAGACTAGGTTGCCTGTATATGGAAAAGCACATTTACAGGTAGGACTAGCAATTTGATTTTTAGAGCTGCACTCAGTTGGCAAGCAATTATCTGGTGGGGTTGAATATGTCTGAGTTTGTTGACTTTTGATACAGTAAGTTTCTGTTTGGGCTCCTCCTTCGTTGCAAAAAGGATTGCCTGCAAGCCTACATAGGAAAAAAGTAAGGAAGCGAGTTTAATAAACATGATATAGTGAAGTTCATGGTTTGAAGAATCAAGGACTAAAGCTTACATTATCTGAAAGGGATACCCTGGTCTTTGAGTAAATGATTCGATGAGATTTCTCTGCACATCAATGAGCTGCAACTGGTTGCTATACGTGGTTTCAATTTGAAGAGTGCCATTGAGTTTGTTATTCCTCAAGATGCTGTAAGCAATGAGCAGATTGTCATCAAATCTCAGCATAATTCAGAGTTCGGACATTTCAGTTAAGACAAATTTAACTTCAGATACTCAATCTATAGTGTATAGCAAAACGACACATAGGGATACTTACACTGTCTGCAGCTGGTATAGGCTGAAAAGATTGGCTGGAACTGATCCCTGAAGTCCTGTGTTTTCCATTACCCTGCCAATACAAGGTCACTCATTAGGCTAAAAAGAACTTCTAGGAATGGAATCCATAAGAATGATAAAAAAAAGTAAACCAGTGTGTTAGAATAGGAATAGGATTTCATATATAGTATCCCACTAGAAAAATGATTGTAACGTAGAATAGTAATATGATTTCATATATAGTATACTACTAGGAAAAGTATTGTAATGGAGTGTCTATAAATAGAGTTCAGTGTAATCATGTAGATACAACAATTCAATAATATATTTTCTCCCATAATTTCTCACATGGTATCAGAGCTTCTACAATCTTGGTAGAGAATCAAAGAGCTTCCGCTGACCGCGGGCGGCACTAGAAAATGTGTGTCGCCCGTCTAGCCAAAGATAATGGTAGAGTAAAGATTGCAGAGAACTTTCAGATATTTATAAATAAAATATTCTCCTTCAGATAATAGAATATTATCACCGGAATAAAAAAATTGGCGTGAACAGTACTGGTAAACAATTATGTGTGAACAGTGCTGCGTGAACAATGCTTTTCCGGCGTGAACATTTACCAAATTTCGATCGTCGGAATTAGGATTCCGGTGATTCCAGGATATTTCCGGCCATTCTTTTAAGAATTATTTTTACTGTCAGCATCGCGCAGAGATTCCGAGCTGACCCATAACACTTTCTTTGAGGTTTGAAAACTTTTCCGGCATAATTTCTCTCTCCCGTAGGGTCGTGCAATCATTCCGATCCTACCCACAAAATACCATCACAGTCTCGTGCCTCAATTCCGACGACTGTTTTACGTCCCCTAGGTCGTGCCATCATTCCGATCCTACCCACAAAATGTCATCACAGTCTCGTGCCTCAATTTCGGTGACTGTTTTGCGTCCTCTTCCAGAGTATTAGTAAGAAAATATCTGTTGTGCAATATTCCAGGGAAGATTCGAAAAACAAAACAAAACAAAAAAATCACCACCGCGCATAATTTTTCCGGTGGCAACTAGTGTCACATCTCTATTCAGTGGTGTTGTGCAGAATCCAACACCATCACAATATAGATCAGGTTCAAACTAGTGAGAAACTAATTGCTGTGCAAATTTCCAACAATTTTCGGGAAAGCAAATCAGTCACCTTGTAATATTTCCGGTAACAAAATAGTTGTCCGCGTCAAAATTACTTTCGAGTAGTGTTGCGCAAATTTCAACACCACCACGAGGTAGATCAGTCTGCCGACCAAAACCCAGTCAGCGACTCCGGCAAATACCCACTCACGCACCACCATGTGCCGCTAGAAGTGTCAGCTCCGGCTAGCGCGTCAGATCCACGCACTGTGCATGCACCTTTTTCCGGCCAGATCTCGGTGATTTTCTTCTTGGGTTGTGTTCGCCAGATTCCATCCATCTTTCAAGACAGATTTCGTCACGTCTCTCGGTTTTGATATGTTTAACTCCAAAACACAAGAATTGGAAGTTCAAGTACTATGATTACTTCAAAATCCTTAAGGATGAGATCCAAAATCGCACATCACAGTCCATGAAAAAGCGACGAGGAGGAGGTCTCCTTGGAAGATCTCGACCTAGGTGTAGTTATTATAATAGACTTGGACACATTCGTGAAGTATGCTATTCTCTCCATTGTGACCTTGAGGAGGAAGTTTATATGGAGCAACCACCTGGTTTTGATGCTCATGGAGAGTCTAACCTGATATGTCGATTGTGTCGGTCACTATATGGTCTGAAACAGTCTCCCAGAGCCTGATTTGGGAAATTCAACATAATAATTCAGGAGTTTGACATGACTCGTACTAAATATCTCAGTAGAATGAAGTATTTTCTAGGTATTGAGGTTGCTCAATCCAGATCAGGTATACTCTCCGGTGATATTATTACAAAATTTGTGAAGTCAAGTGATCAGCTTGCAGATATTTTCACCAAGTCCCTCACTGGTCCTCGTATTAATACATCTGTAACAAGCTCGATACATATGATTTGTATGCACCAGCTTGAGGGGGAGTGTTAGAATAAGAATAGGATTTCATATATAGTATCCTACTAGGAAAATGATTGTAATGGAGAATCTATAAATAGAGCTCAGTGTAATCATGTAGATACAACAATTCAATAATATATTTTCTCCCATAATTTCTCACCCATATTCAAATGCTGCTCATGGACGTGCATACACAAACACACACACAAAAAAGTAGTGAGAGAGCATACAATGTTGTTAAAGATTGCAGGCTTGGGATCCATGATGGAAAATCTGATGCATTAAATGAATTATTGCTCATGTCCCTGCAAAAATAAGTGCCACAAAATGATGGTGAGATTAACACATTTTCTTCTTTTTCTTTTGGTTTGGAAAAAGTAACAAATAGATTGGGAAGAAATAATTACAGTACGACGTTGAGCAATAATGGATTATCAACTCAAGGGGATAAAAGCACAAAACTTAGGATAAGCAACTTACAAGTAGTTGAGGACGTTCATGCCAGTGAGATTTGGCAAAAGACCATCCAAATTATTGTTTGATATGTGGCTGTATGTCAAAATATACTATATCAGGAAATCATAAGGACATGCAGGAGGTTCTGAAAATAGTTTCAGTTCTACTTACAGTTCATTGACATGTGTGAGATTGTCGAGATTTTGTGGCACAGATCCACTTAATAAATTCCTGTCAAGACGACTGTTGCAAGCGCAGTAACAAACAATTCATAAGGTACAGAGAGCAAGAAACTTTACTAGATTATAAAGGGGAAGCACAAGATAGCAATACTTACAGCACTTCCATCGTCTGTACAAGTCCTAATGTATCCGGGATTTTTCCAGTAAACTTGTTGTTCTCGATTAGCCTAGAAGTTAGAATACACAAACATGAGAAACCAGAAAGAATGGTCAAAAGGAAAGCTATTTGTGATATGATTATCAAACCTCTTTCACATAACTACCAATTCAATGGAACTTACAGATGTATCAGTGTCAGATCGGAATGCAAAAGACGAGCTGGAATTTCACCGGATAGCTGATTCTTCCCAAAATGACTGTGAAGCAATGTAAACAATCTTAGAAAATGCAGTTGAGAGACAAAGCAATATATATATGCAGTTGAGAGACAAAGCAATATATATATATATATATATATATATATATATATATATATATATATATATAAAGGAAATACGTACAAGTGTTTAGTGTGAACAAGCATATCAAGACCAGGTTTGCTTCCATTAGAGACTGGAATAGTTCCTGTAAGCTGATTGTCAGCTAAATCCAGCCAATAAAGCTCTGTCAGATAGCCAATGGTAGCAGGTATTCCTCCAATAAACTTGTTAGAGTTCAAAGATCTGCATAATACAGAATGGGGCTGTTTTAGAGCGTATACTAGAAGAAGGATTGATAGAAATTATGTACAGATAGATATGGTAAACACACAACTATTCAGATTTTATAACGTATAAACACAAAAATAGTAGTACAGATAAAAATTGAAAATGATCAGGTCTTATGTATCGTAATAGAGCTAAGAAACCTATTAAGAGTCCCACATCGGAAATGGAATGAGGACATGGACTCCTTATATGGACTTGGACAATCCTCACCCTACAAGCTAGTTTTTGGGGTTGAGTTATGCCCAAGATCCATTCTTTACATGGTATGTCAGGCCCATTCCAGTTCTTTGTTCACCGATGTTGGCCCCAAATTATATTGTCCACGCTCCAGTTAACGAGGTCTGGGCGTGCGGGGGAGTGTTAAGAGTCCCACATCGGAAATGGAATGGGAACATGGACTCCTTATATGGACTTGGACAATCCTCACCCTACAAGCTAGCTTTTGGGGTTGAGTTAGGCCCAATATCCATTCTTTACAAAACCACAGTTTAAGGTGATATAAATATAAAATCCCTGAGCCATCAGATTCTGTTTAGTGCAAACATCTTAACCCAAATATGAGTAGAATTCTTTGCATTCTGGTAAAATATGTCACGTACTGTCGCGCGTTCAAAGTACAAAGAGTACCACAGAATGCTTACAGAAAAACCAGCTTGGTCAGAGATCCTATGGAGTCTGGTATTGGTCCAGAAAAGGAACAACCAACTAGGATCCTGTTATGAAATAAGAAAAAATCAGCATATTATCACGAGATTAGCTGGTAAATGAAGGCATGATGTTTATTCACGTTCACTTACAAATTTGACAGCTTTGTCAATTTTCCAATAGACTGAGGAAGAGGTCCTGTCAACTCCTTGTTGTATGATAGATCCCTATAAGGTGCCGTCAATAATTAGAATTGACTTTAAGCTTTGACAAATTATCCCAAAGTATTGCTCCGTCATAAGAAAAAAGGGACGTGCAGGAGAAACATGAAATGTTAAAGAAGACATACAAAGTCTGCAATTCAGCTAATCCTTGGATGTCTCCAGATATCTGACCACTCAAACTCATACTTGATAATGTTCTGAAGTTGAGAAAGATAGTGTCAACGTTATGATTTTGTAATTTAAAGTAGTTGACAAAAGGGATACACGTCGAATTCTTACATAGAAATCACTCGTGAATTAATGCATCCAACTCCTTCCCAGCTACTTCCACAGGGATCAGATCCAGCCCAATTGGGCGGAACATTCTGCCAAGAATCCTTGAGAGACTGTAAAGCAGCAGCTGAATTGAATATCAAATCAGTTCCTCTTTCCTAGAAACTTAATTGACCATATCTAGAAGAGAATAGCAAATATCTCATGCTCCCTCAAGATTATTGAATATTTTCCAAACTAACTATACAACACGAAAATTAACACTAAATGCTCAAATTCACAATGAGTAATGACCAATCCCAGAAGAGAAAAAAAGGAAGGATGCAAATTTCACAACTGTTATGCTCTATACTGAAACCTTCTAAAATTATCAACTTAAGCCTATACTATCCCCAGTATATTTCAGCTTAACAGAAAGTTAACGGAATAGCTGGCTTTCTAAGGGGTAAAAGAAAGTTAAATACAAAACCCATTCAAGTGCCTGCTTGAGAATAATGGAAGCAAGAGACTACATATTTTGATTTTAATGTTTCCCAAGGAACTAAACTAAACCAAACATTTGCCAATTTCAGCATAGATTCCTCTAAAACCAGAATTTGACGTCACCTCTGGCTTGTTGCTTGTGTAATTAACAAGTTCCTCATGGTTCATATGATCACAAGAAGGAAAGCTAAGATTTGAACACCAATATTTTTGTACACTAATTAAGAAACATTTGACAGAAGAACAAAACCAACTTACAATCACCAGGATTTGTCCATGCTGCTATTGCCAGAACATGGATCCAAACAACCAGAAAACAAAGGAAAATTTGCGGTATCATTGCCAGAGAAAGTACCATGTGATCAACTTCACAAATTAAAAACAAGTCCTCAACAAAATCAAGAAGAGAACTTCAACTTCAAATCCCTTTTCAAGTTCTGCTCCCCACGACAATAATATATGTCAAATGTTATTTTATTTGAGTAAGGGATTGTTCCATTTAGCCAGACTTTTACCACCTCTCAACAAAACTGTCTTCAACATGAAATGTTATTTTATTTTGTTCACATAATTTAGACACAATGACTGAACTCCAACTTCAATTTTTTTCTCCTATTAAATATATTTGAAGTATAAAAATCACCACCACGTTCAGTTTACTTGGTCTTTACATGCCTACAAAGTCAACAATTTACTTGTATGACTCTATCTCTATGCAAGGCTAACCCGTCATTACAGCCAACAAATATTGAATATTTCCCTTGATAATGATTGACCAAATTGTGTGTTAATCCTAAATAGAATATTAACAACTTGATTAGCTTTCGATAATAAGATAGTCTTCTTATTCTGGAAGGGTAATTTTATTTTTAGGATAATTAAATTTAAGGGTCATTGCCAACTAAGTCATTCAAAAGAAGTTGCCAAGAGGACAAAGGGGGCAGTTGGATAATCCTCCACACTCTTTAGGAAAGTTGAACACCATGAGAGTGGATAAACCCTATTTAAGTTAAGAAGTGAGACGAAGCACTTAGTAAAAAACACTAGATGATTTCTTTTTATTTTTAAAATCTTGGCATGAAAGTTACCTGGTACATAGCTATGCAGATGAAAGGTAACATGTCCCAATAGAGTGAAGTCCGAAATTTATAGGGGTGTCAAAAGTAGCCCAAACTCAAATGATCGCCCAAGGTTTCATGCGTTTGAGCAATAATGATTTTTGATGATGCGTTGGTTTGAGCTGGCCTAAATTGATTCATCATAAATCAACAGCTCAAATGAACTCATGATGATGCTCAAACTTGACCCATTAAAATGCTCAATCTTAACGATTAGAGCTTTACTCTAGATTAAGATTTTTGTTTATAAATAATTATTTTAAAAAATTTCTTTATTATTTCGGAACAATAAAAATACACCAACGCACTTCAACCACCCACCACACTATCCATCCACCCTAACCCCCTACACCAACCCCCACCCAAGCACTGAACTACCTTCACATCTCTCGCCCTACCTTGCCTATTCCACCCCACCCCTACCATGCCTACCCACCTACCCCATCTACCCCCACCTCCGCCCTACCCCATTCTCAAATTTCTATTTCATATTTTTTTACTTTTATAAAAATATCAATTTTCTTAACTCCCCTACCGCCTCTAACCCCTACCCTCTCCACCCCCACCCCATCCTCAAATTTCTATTTCATATTTTTATTACTTTTATAAAAAAATTATTAAAAATATAAATTTTTTCTTACATCCCCTACCCCTCCACCCCACCCCCTGCCCCTACCGGGATCTTCAAATTTCTACTTCATATTCTTTTTACTTTTATAAAAAAATTATAAAAATATGAATTTTTTTCTTACCTACCCCTACCCCTACCCCTCCACCCATGCCCTTTCTCCCACATGCCCTTTCTCCCTTTTACTAGCTCTGCGCCAACAAAATAGAATAAGTCCAATTAGGCAATTACGTGAGAGCTGTTATAAGAATTAAAAGAAACTTTACTAGAGATGCCAATAGGTAATTGCTGCTAATGTGCTTTATCATGTCAATGTCAACGCATTATTATATACCCCTTCTGTCTAAAAAATATTTATCACATTACGTTTTTTAAGAGTTAAATTATATAAATTTTGACTAAACTTTTGAGGTATATTTTTTATTATATTAATATGAAAAGAGTTATAACTTATACTATTTTTCGTATAGTTTTCGAATATTTAAATTTAAATTTTAAAATATTAAATTAATATAATTTAATTTAACTTTGAAATGTAGTTAATTTGACGTAAAAAAAATATGACAAATATTTTGAAATATCAAAATAAGAAAATAAACAAACACATAGTACAAAGTGGGGGTACTTTGAGTTATCATTTGTCCAAAAACCCATGAAGGGTGAATTTTAACGTGTTGTCTGCGTCTCAGACCCACCATTATTGGCCGGGTAGCCTCTTGACTTGGACCTTATTTATTTACATGGGGATCTAAATTTTAATCATTCAGATTTAGCTCATTAACTGTATTTGTTTTGAAGATTTAAATATTAATTTTTTAGATTCACCCTATTAAGTTCATTTGTTTTCTTTTTTTATGAAGCCTCTTAATGGGTCTGAATGAATCAGAGTCTTAACATCATTCAGATTCATTTAAAATAATCTCTCTTTTTTCACAAAACCTTTTACAACTTCTCCTCTAAGCAAAATTTTCACATCTCTAGCTATCCTTTCTCAATAAAATATTATTAAGAACTTTTGTTGCCGCAAATATTAATTGATTAACTGTAACAATAACAAAAAAATCTTGAAGTTTTTTTGAATCTGTCAAAAAATTATTTGAAATCATATGTATCTTTACTCAGTTCATGATCTATTTTGCACCCGAAAAAATTAAATATGAGTGAATCCATTTTCTCAATAAAATATCTACCTTCATTTCTCAATCTTTGAAAGATCGCAATGACTCTATATTTTAATATTTCTCGAGACAATAACAACGAATTCAAAAAAAATGAATATTACATAACCCTCTAATTACACTTAGAACTAAATACATAATGTCAAGCTTCAAAAAATAACAGAGAACGCTTAGAAATTGTGTCAAACATTGAAAAGTTTCCTCCTTTTTATATTATTTTAACAAAGTTTCTTACTAAAAAATACATTGTAGGATTCAACCATAACAACTCTCTTGAATCACTTTTAGTTGATAGAGAAAGTTTACTATTTTATTAATAAGCACAAAATTCTTAAAAATTTCTTGTTACCTTGTTACGATTATTTTTTATATTGTTGCATAAATTTTATTTGCATTTAAGATAGTTCAAATATTATATTTATAGAAGAAAAAAAAGAGGAGATAGTTCAAATTTTTAATCAGATATAAATATTTAAAATATTTTCTATCAAATAATAAATTTATTTTTTTGAAATGAGATTTTTATTATGGTTAATTTCATATGCATATTCAGATATTGAAAACAAATAGTTTTAATAATTCAATATTTAGATCTAAAGATAATATTTAAATATTCAAATATATATTGAGATTCAAACATTTAGATCTTAATGCACATCTTAATATTCAAATATGTATTCAGATTCAAATGTCTTAATTTTAAAGAAAATAAATGACCACTTAGTTAGTTGTTGACATTGAATTTCTCTGAACCCCTCATCATCATATCTTATGTGATGATGTAAATTAATGAATGCACAGTGTTGCCCCCGACTAGAGAGTACTTCGCAGGCAGTGAACTTAGATGCCGCGATTCCAAAAGAATGGTTAAATTTTCTGATTTTTCGTTACTATAACGATATTTGACAATAATATTTTTGGTTGTCATATGTTAAATGTTGTTTTCCAAAATATTTTTCGTAACAATAAACATTATTGTATGTCGTTGTAATAACATTCGATGCGAAAAGTTTTTACAACAATAAATTATTATTTTTTGTCATTTATATTTTTTAGTAATAATATATTGAATTTTTATCATCATTTATTTTTTTAATAATAATATATTTATTGTTACTAAAATATTATTATCAATTCTATACTTTATTATAGTGTTTGAACATCCCGCTCCGAACGCTATGTATAGTTGCGGATATGGCCGACTAACTGGCCGAGCCCAACAAAGAGTGAGGCGACACATCATGGCCGGGCCAGACGGGAGGAAAAAGGACAAAAGGAAGATTTTGTGGTTTGACGTGAAAGCTTCCTTTTTGTACGTATTCTATGGTATATGTTACTACTCGATTTATCCCAATTTATACTTCAAATCTTCCTTTATTATATGCTAATTGACCCATTTTCAGCTAATAATCGGCAACAAATTTCTGTCAGAAACATACTGTTAAGTACTTATTACATGTGACATTCATGAGACAATTATTGTCCTCTTAGCTAGCTAGTGCTTTTTATCCATTCTCTTATCCATTCTCAAACTTATTGCTTTAGTCAAGCTTTTTGTTCTATTTGGGTAGAATTATATCTCATATAAACAATCACAACAACTGATATACTGAT
The DNA here is from genome assembly GCA_029783415.1 of Anisodus acutangulus. Taxonomy (NCBI): domain Eukaryota; kingdom Viridiplantae; phylum Streptophyta; class Magnoliopsida; order Solanales; family Solanaceae; genus Anisodus; species Anisodus acutangulus. Next base: position 34,274,582 of record CM056510.1, on the reverse strand, counting down.
ATGGATAAAAAATTATCTTATCAAATTAATAAATGCAAGACATGTGTTTTATATATATATATATATATATATATATATATATATATATATATATATATATCATCAGATTAAGTTATTTGTATTTTCACTTTAACAACTAAAGTTAATTTTATTGATCTGATGTAAACATCCGATACAAATGAGTATTTATGTACCAAACATGTATGTTTGTACACTCGTAATACTAAAACGTGGAATTTATTGCAATAGCTTACTTCCTAATGAGTAAGGAAAATATTTTATAGTATGATGATGAAAGCATATCATATGCATGTACTTCAGGTTTAATTTTAGTATCACCGACTAAATTTAATTTACTACTAACATACGTTTTACTTCATGTTGTATACGGAAACACACTTCTCTATCTTAATTTAAAGAAAATATTCAATCTTTCAGCTTTCTTTATCTTCGTTTCATTTATTTATTTATTTATTTTGCCTGTGGGAGAACTATTAATAACCGGTATCTATTAGGATTAATAGAAAGTCAGACCATCGGGAAAAAGGCTCAAATTATAACTACATGTACAACAAAGAAGATTAGACACACGCAATAAAACTATAACTATATATATTCCTAGTTGTTGTATAGTATTAGCTTGTGGAAGTCAACGTTAAATGGGTGCCTTCTTAGAATAATCAGTACAAGTTAGCCACTTGTTGGTGTGATCTATAATTCCTACATTTTGTCAAATGTCGTACGAGCAAGTTTTGTGACTTTAACTTGTGTCAATATCCAATCATCATCCCTAAAACAATTATACAAGCTCTTCTAATTCTGCTATCCTTATTTTTCTCAAATATTGTGAGTTGGTCACCTCAATTTATGTATTTTTAGTATAAAACTCTTTGAATTTCATCGAATATTTTACTTTTTATCCTTTTATATTTTTTATACCTCATTGTTAAATATACACAATATACATGTATATATTGTGTATATTGGCTCTCGGATTTCAGCCCCTTGCTCTAGGGTTTCAACCCCTTTGTACCATGTATATGCGTAAATATTTAGTATCCTAGTTTAAGTAATATTGTAATGTAATTAGTATTGTATACTTATCATAATAATTGTATTACCATAAATGTATAGTTAGTATCCAAGTACAATAAGGTTTTAGGAATATGATTCTCCTATTATGAAAATATATAACTTGTATAAATAGTCTTTCAATCAATGAAAATAATCAAGGGATTATTTCTTTCATGGTATCAGAATTCTAGGTCAAACAAAAAGTTCCTCCCATAAATTCTTGTTTTCTCGGCCAAGACCGACCCTCCACCTCGGGTTTACCATTTTTTTCTTGTTTCCGCTCTCCAAATCTCTCTTTCAAATCCCTCTATCACATATTGTTCTTTCGTTATGTCGACGTCAAAGAACACGTTTCACCCTGCCCGTGTTGTTTTGTTTCTAACATCAAGAATCATATCCCTTTAATTCTTGAAATAGAAAACGTCCAATACGCGACGTGGGCCGAGTTGTTCAAAATTCACGCTCGTTAGCACCAAGTCATCCATCAGATAATCCCCGCGGCTCCTGAGGATACAGAGGTGCCTAAACGCGAGGATGATCCTAAGTTATGGATAACACTTGATGCCACCGTCCTTCAGTGGATTTATTCTACTATCTCTACCGACCTATTGCAGACGATTATTGAGCCAGACGCTACGGCGATGGCTGCATGGGATAGACTACGTGACATATTCCAGGATAATCAAAATTCCAGAGTTGTTACCCTTGAACAGGATTTTTCCCACGTCAACATAGAAAATTTCCGAACGTTTCAGCATATTGCAAAATGTTGAAGGAATTGGCGGACCAACTCTGCAACGTTGGTGCTCCAGTTAGTGAAGATCGTCTTGTTTGACAGATGGTTGATGGCCTATCCGAGGCCTATAGTGGTGTTGGAGCTCTTATTCGTCAAAGTAATCCTCTTCCAAGGTTCTATCAAGCCCGATCCATGCTTACCTTGGAAGAAGCCGGTTTGGCTAAAAAGGTGGCTACTAATACTAGTCTTGTGGTCATGATGACTTCCTGCAATAGTCCTCAAAATTTTGGTGACAATTCGAACCAAAATCGATCTCACGGGGGCAGCAAGAATGGCCGAAAAAATAATGGGAAAAATCGCGGGGACAAACGCGGAGGCTCCGGCAGCAGTCGCGATGGCCAAAATAGTGGCGGTGGACCCCATCCCAGTTACAGTGGGCCACCGACCTACTGGTCTCAACCTTGGGCCTATGGGACGTGGGTTTGGACCAGTGGACAATGGCCCTACGGCCCAACTCCATAATAATTTCCAGCATCTGGCCAGTGGGCTTCCTAGCAGCCTCGACGGCCCACTGACCCAGTAATTCCAGTTCCAGCAGTTACGGCCCAGGACAGCCCGCAAGAATTCTTGGGCCCCGGCCTCCGCAAGCCCACCACACAGCAGGCCCCACTTAGATCGATATTGAGGTCGCGATGCACACACTTAGTTTGACTCAACCGGACTCGAATTGGTATATGGACACCGGTGCCACTACCCACATGACATCCGAATCAGGTACTCTCTCGTCTTATTCCAATTTGAGCAACCCTCGCTGTATAATTGTTGGTAATGGTAATTCTGTTCCAATTCGTGGTTATGGTCATAAAACATTGTCTCCCCCTCATCCATTTCTTATCTTGAAAAACACCCTACACGCCCCCAAATTGATTAAAAACTTAGTCTCTGTGTGTAAACTCACTACTGACAATTCCATTTCTGTTGAATTTAATCCATTTGGTTTCTCTGTGAAGGATTTCAAGACGGGGAGTCCTCTCATGAGGTGTGATAGTAGGGGAGATCTTTATCCTATTACATCCAGTTCCGGTCCATCGAGTCCAGCCCTGCCATCCGCATTTGCAGCCATTTCTCCTTCCTTATGGCATGCTCGTCTTGGTCATCCGGGATCATCTATTTTGTCGTCCTTAGATAAAAATAGTTTTATTTCATGTAAGGGTACAAATAGTACTCCAAATTGTCAGTCTTGTTCTCTAAGAAAAATTGTTAAGTTGTCATTTGTAGACTCAAAATATCATACTCTAATGCCATTTGATATTATTCATAGCGACTTATGGACATCTCCTGTTCTTAATTCTTTGGGTCATCAGTATTATGTTCTGTTTTTGGATGATTACTCTAAGTTTTTATGGACATTTCCAATAGCGAAAAAATCTCAAGTTTTTCTATCTTCTTGAAATTTAGAGCATTCATTAGAACCCAATTCGAACGAGAAATAAAAAATATTCAGTGTGATAATGACAAAAAATATGACAATGGGGTGTTTCGGGAATTCTGTGCTAATAATGGGATCAATTTTCATTTCTCTTGTCCTCATACGTCTTCACGAAAATGGGAAACCCGAACACAAAATTCGTTCCATAAATAACATTATCCGAACTCTATTAATTCACGCTTCCATACCCCCATATTTTTTGCAGCATGCTCTTCAAATGGCTACATATCTCCTTAACATTATTCCTTCCAAAGGTCTGACATATTCTTCCCCTCTTCAAATTTTATATAATAAAAGTCCTTCTTAATCTCATCTTCGAGTCTTTGGGTGCTTGTGTTATCAGTTATTTCCCTCCACCACAATTAACAAACTTCAGGCCCGGTCTACTCCGTGTGTATTTTTGGGTTTTCCGTCTAATCATTGTGGTTAGAAATGCTTTGATTTATCCTCCAATAAAATCATCATTAATCATCATGTAATTTTTGATAAAACACAATTTCCATTCGCTAAAGTTAATACTCCCGTGCCTAGTTCGTATAATTTTTTGGATGATAGTATATCCCCATATATTATTCACAATTTTTCGGACGTATCCCGCACCCAAAATTCTCCAGCGGACCCACTGCCCGCTGGTACTCTCCACACCATGTCATCTTCAATTCTGGGTCGAATCGAGCCATCCGCTCGCCCAGTTCCAGTGCACTTCTTCGGGTCGATGGTGGCCCGGTTCTCGGTTTCAGCTCGTTACGGGCCAGGCCCTCTTTCTTGGCTACCCATCGCGAGTCCTGTAAATTCCCAAAATCCCCCCGCCTCTGCCCCGAGTCATGGACCAGTCACCCGTAGTCAATGGGGATTTTTTTACACCTAAAAGACATTTTAATATACATTCTAATGTCCCTAAATTCCCCTTACCCCGTAATCCTGTGTCTGCCTTAAATGACCCGAATTGGAAAATTGCTATGACCGATAAATATAATGCTTTTATTGATAATAAGACGTGGGAGTTGGTGCCCCGTCCATCTGGTGTTAATATTATTAGGTATATGTGGATTTTTGCTCATAAGGAGAATTCAGATAGTTCATTTGCTCGACATATGGCGCGACTGCTCGGTGATGGTAAGACTCAGCAGGTTGGTATAGATTGTGGTGAGACATTTAGTCTGGTGGTCAAGCCGGCTACCATTCGCACGGTGCTAAGTTTGACTCTTTCGAAGGCATGGCCTATTCATTAGTTAGATGTAAAGAATGTTTTCCTACATGAGGATCTCAAGGAAACAGTCTATATGCATCAACCATTGGGATTCAGGGATCCCAAACATCCTCATCATGTTTGTTTATTGAAGAAGTCATTATGTGGGCTTAAGCAGTCTCCCCGGGCCTGGTATACAAGGTTTGCTGACTATGTTTCGACTATTGGGTTCACTCACAACAGGTCAGATAATTCCTTGTTCATCTACCATCGTGGTTCATCCTTGGCCTACATTCTATTGTAAGTGGGTGATATCATTTTGACTGCCTCTTCCGATGACTTACGCCAGTCTATCATGACCATGCTCAGCTATGCGTTTGCTATGAACGACTTAGGGCCCTTGAGTTACTTCTTGGGGATTGTCGTCACTCGTCATTCTAATGGGTTGTTCTTGTCTCAACGAAAATATGCAGCTGAGATCATCGAGAGGTCTGGGATGTCATCCTGTAAGTCCACTTCCACTTCAGTTGATACGAAGCCCAATCTTAGTTCTGCAGCCGGCGTACCCTACGAGGACCCGACCCGCTATCGCAGTCTTGCAGGGGCCCTTCAGTATCTTACCTTTACGAGACCGGATATTACATATGTTGTCCAGCAGGTGTGTTTGTTCATACATGATCCCAGAATTGAGCACATGAATGCACTCAAACGCATCATTCGGTATATTCAGGGTACACTGGACTATGGTTTGCATTTATATCCTTCCTCGACATCCACACTTGTCTCGTATACGAATGTTGATTGGGGTGGCTATCCAGACACCAGACGGTCTACGTCTGGCTATTGTATGTTCCTTGGCAACAACTTGGTCTGGTCTGCGAAGCACCAGTCGACTCTATCCCGATCAAGTGCCGAGGCTGAATATCGAGGGGTAGCTAATGTGGTCTCGGAATCATATTGGTTACGTAATTTGCTTTTGGAGCTTCATTGTCCCATTAAGAAGGCAACCTTGGTTTATTGCGATAATATTAGTGCCATCTACCTTTCTGGTAATCCGGTTCAGCACCAACGCACTAAGCATATCGAGATGGACATTCACTTTGTCCGCGAAAAGGTTGCTCGGGGTCAGGTACGCGTCTGTCATGTCCGATCAAGATATCAAATTGCAGACATCTTTACAAAGGGTCTTCCCTCGGTCCTTTTTGAAGATTTTAGGGACAGTCTCAGCGTTCGAAGACCGACCGATATGACTGCGGGTGTGTGTTAAATATACACAATATACATGTGTATATTGTGTATATTGGATCTCGGGTTTCAACCCCTTTGTACCTTGTATATGGGTAAATATTTAGTATCCTAGTTTAGGTAATATTGTAATGTAATTAGTATTGTACACTTACCATAATAATTATATTACCATAAATGTATAGTTAGTATCCAAGTAGAATAAGGTTTTAGGAATAGAATAGAAATAAAATTCTCCTATTATAAAAATATGTTACTTGTATAAATAATCTTTCAATTAATAAAAATAATAAGGGGATTATTTCTTTCACTCATTAACACTGAAGGCCCTAATTCAATCTACTCCCGTCTCGTTTTTAGTGTTGAAAACTTTGAGATTTCTGTGATTTTAATGGAAAAGGTGTTTTTCACTTGTCAATACTTTTACCACACATCAATTGATTATTTTTTGTTTCAACACATTGTAATTGTTTAGTCATAAAATCAGCTCCAACACTTAAAAATGATTTTAAAGCACTAGCTACTTTGAGCCAAACAATTTTTTTTAATTGTTTTTCACTTAAAAACACTTTTGTTGTTTATCAAGCTTCAATATTAGCCAAAATGTGCTTCGAAAATTGGTTCCGTATAATAATTGATGAAATAGTATTTTCAAATGATTAGATCACAAAAATGTAATAATAACATGTATTAGAATGTGTACAATATTTTTTAGTCATAATTAGTCTTATGTAATTATGGTAAATATAGAATTTCTATTGTATAAGGACTTCACATTGTATACCATATATACATATATATATATATATATATATATATATATACATATATATATATATACATATATATATATATATATATACATATATATATATATATATACATATATATATATATATATACATATATATATATGTATATATATGTATATATTTTGTATTAATGAGAAAGGCTCCCCAAGGGAGATTAATACAATTCTACATGGTTTCAGAGCCAATAATCCTTTTCGACCTAAAATCTAAAATTTGACCGCCATTCCCTTTCTTTTTCCGGCACCAAACCGCCCGTATACCACATGTATACATCTGATATACGTTGATATACAATTGTCCAACCCTTATACTCTACAAATATCCTTGTATACACATGATATATCACTGATATACCGCCCTATTTCACTTTCTATCTCTTCAACAGACCGTATACCCCTCGTATACAACCCATATACGCTGATATACACATGATATACCTCTCCAACCACTATATACTACCCGTATACGACCTCCCTAAGCCGATGTACACCTAGTTTACGGCTGAAACTGTACGTATACAACCTACATATGCCGTTATACACCTCGTATATGACCTCACATACACCTCGTATACGTCCCCTCATGATTTTTTTTCTCTTACCCAACCTCCGGCAGTCCGTATGGCAGCACCAAACAGCCGCTGCCCTGGCTGGCTGGACATGACCTGGGCCCTCAGCAGGAGCCCAACAGCCAGAGACAACTCTCCAGCAGCTGCGACTCATCTCTTGTCGCGTCCCAATCGGGAAACCAACTAGCCCAATTTCAGGCACTCCATCAGCGACCCAATTGCTGGTCCCCAACCAGGCCGCTCCAGCACAGCCGATGGGCCACCTAAATCAGGCTCAAATACCTGGAGCCCATCAGTCCGATACTGACCATCTCCACTCTATTTTGAGCCAGACTTTCGGCACTTTGACTCCTCGGCAGCTCGATAATGCGTAGTATATGGATACGAACGTCACGTCTCACCTCACCAATAATTCTGGTAATCTTCCTCAACTGCGGAATTTAAATACTCCACAATTTATTATGGTCGAAAATGGTCATCGCATTCCAATTCAAGAGACTGACCACACATTAACCCCACCACCGCATCCCCATTTTCTCATGAATAACGTCTTATATGCTCCTAACATCATGAAAAACTTAATCTCTGTTAAAAAATTTGCCACCGATAATTCCGTCTCAATTAATTTTGACCCGTTTGAATTTTCTATAACGGACCTTCGTACCGGAAAACTCCTTATGAGATGCAATGGTGAGGGTGATCTCTATCATTTCCTATGCATGTCCGCGTCTAGTGTCAACCCTCCCACATCTCTAATGACCCATGTCACTCCTCCCACCGCTTTAGCAACAATCTCTCCGTCAACCTGACACAATAGACTTGGACACCCAAGAGCCCCTGTTTTTAGTTTTCTTAGAAACAATAATTTAATTCGTTGTAATAATGACAAATTTGCCCAACAGTGTCTTTCTTGTTCTTTAGGCAAACATGTTCGCCTCCCGTTTCAGTCTAAATATGTACACATTTTAATAATGGCTAAAAATGGCAAATTGCAAAATCATGTCTACTCCAGTTGACTCTAAGTGAAAGCTTAATGCTTGGGATGGTGATCCAGTTTCAGATCCCACTCTCTACCGGAGTCTTGCAGGTGCACTACAGTACCTTACTTTCATCATGCCTGATATTGCTTATGTTGTTTAGCAGGTATGCTTATTCAGGCATGCCCCCAGGGAGCCTCATTTTACTGCCCTTAAACGTATCATTCGATACGTTAAGGGCACACTTGATTATGGACTGCATCGATACCCCTCAACACCGACCAGGTTGATGTCATATACGAATATTGATTGGGCAGGCTGTTCGGACACGCGCCGATCCACCTCAGGCTATTGTGTATTTTTGGGGGATAATCTCATTTCTTGGTCTGCCAAGAGACATGCCACATTATCCCGTTCGAGTGCAGAAGCAGAGTACAAAGGTGTTGCTAATGTTGTTGCTGAGATCTGTTGGCTCTGAAACCTTCTTTTGGATCTTCAATGTTCGTTGCGTAAGGCGTCTTTGGTTTATTGTGACAAAATATCCGTCATCTAGCTATCTCGTAATCCGGTTCAATATCAGCGAATCAAGCATATTGAGATGGACATCCACTTTGTTCGTGAGAAGGTTGCACTCGGTCATGTCAAGGTATTGTATGTGCCTTCCTCTTATCAGTATGCATATATATTCACAAAAGGCCTTCCTAGACAATTATTCCTTGATTTCAGATTCAGTCTTAGCGTCCGACCTCTTTCCGCTCAGACTGAGGGGGTGTATTAGAATGTGTACAATATTATTTAGCCATATTTAGTCTTATGTAATCATGGTAAATATATGATTTCTATTGTATAAGGATTCCACATTGTATACCCTATATATATTTTGTATTAATGAGAAAGACTCATTAAGAGAGATTAATACAATTCTACAACATCAAAATAAAAAAAACGTTCTAATAAACAAAATTTACTACTTAAAGTAAGAGTTTAATGTTAGAAATTACTAGCAGCAAAAAGAAGATCAATGTATTTTCAAAATTTTAAATTCTACTTTTAAAGTAAAATAAGGTTTTGAAAGTCAAAAGATTTAAAATAAGGTTTTGAAAAAAAAGAGAGAGGTACCGTTATAAAATTCACCTTGTCCCTTGAATGTATTTTATATTTTTATTTGATTTGGTGGGACAAGATGAAGAAGCAAATGACAACTCAGGTGTCCAATTGATCTAGTTGTCATGAATATAGATGAAAAAAACCACCAAGTTTATTGATTTGAATGAGCTTTTATATGAAAATATTTACTCGTACCCGTTACATGTATCAATTAACTATAAAGTTAATTACGTAACACGTATGTACTTTTACCTTAATTTAGGGGTGTGGGTAAATCTTTTTGATGTGGATAATATACTCCCTCAGTTCACTTTTATCTGTGCAATATTGACTTTGTACGTTTCTTAAAAAATAATAAATAAAATGCATAATTTATAATGATACTCATATTAGTTGGTGCATAATTTTAATGAACTTGAAAAATGATTTGAAATGAGTAATTAATATTATGGATAAAACAGAAAAAAAGAAATTGTCTTTTTTTGATATGTTAAAAGTGACAAGTAAAAGTGAAAATCAATTTTTAGTATAGCGGACAAGTAAAAGTGAACTGGGGGAGTATATGATAAAGTTATTTTAAAGTTTAAACTTGTATTTCGGTGGGACCTAACTCATGCTATGGATACTTTTATCTTGTCCCGGGAAATGGATGATCCCTATCAGCAGAACGTGCATGGTTCTTAGGATTTTCATCAGAGCAAATAAGAGCAATAAATAACTCTTTCTTTTTTTTCGGTTTAGCAATAAATAACTTAAAGAGACGGCACAATGGATATGGATTCATCTGGTTCTTTTTATTATTGCTCGGGATTTGGGGGGTTATAAAAATGAACCAACTACTTCACCTACCGTGAATTTATATTGCGGATAAGTTGGCAGTCCTTAGCCACAATGTTAAATATATCATATGTATATTGGTTGGTCTCGGTTTGCTGTACATATGAAGGTCACGAATTAAACATATTAGTTTAGATAATATTTGGGTGTAATTAGTATTGTATACTTACCATAATTGTATAATTAATGTTCAAGTAGAATAAGATTTTAGGAGTAGAATAGGAATATGATTATCCTATTATGGAAAGATGTAAATTGTATATATACTCTTTTAATTAATGAAAATAGTCAAGAGATTATTTCTTTCACACAATCTGACAGATGTCGATATATATAACACTTTTGAAGGCCTACCGGGACAGATTAGAAGCTTGTTAAATACTGATAGATGGCAACTTTCTTCATTTAGAGTCAAGAAAACAAAAGCAAGCACCCTCACATATGAATCACCTTGAAGTAAAAGGTCAGGCAAAGCCCTCCATTTATAAAGATTATTCTCAAAGTGGCTATAAAATCATGACTCAGTTTGAAGGTAAAAAAAAGTATGAATTTTTGCCTAACTTAAAATTAGAATTTTAATTAGGTATTAGTATGAATAAATGGAATCCCCTTTGTGGTTTGGCAATATGACACCCATAAAAAGCACTTCAAGACCCACTTCTAATTTGAATAAAGTTCAAATTCTTCAACCAACAAAAAGAAAAAGTCAACTTAAATATCAACGCTTGCACTACTTTTATTTACATAATTAAAGATGTGGCTTTTATCTAGAAGGTTTGCCCAGTTCAAACGAGTCACCTAATTAAGGACATAGGAAGTATGAATATCTCTTGCCCAAAAAGATAAACAAGCATTTTTTCTTAACATAGTTACCCTGGAGCTGTGCTGGCAGGCTATAGCAGCCCAGCAAGTATGTAGCCGCTGGATTAGTGGAAGTGCGCAGAAGTTGGCCTACAAAAATACAACTTATAACATAAAGGGTATTCATCTAATATCAAAACCATTTGAGAGATGTAACAAATTATGCAATGATAAAAAGGTGATACACTAGTTGAAGTAGCTGCAAAGGTCAGTGTAATAAGAGAACTCTTGATTTGATATAATTCCAGGTTTTGAGCTACATAATTCATTTGTAGTCCTGTGCAGTATGATCTAACTTTTTTTCAATCAAATATCGATACAAAGATCACTTAATATCAAGAAGCCATCTGTAATTCTGACTTCAGATATAGATAGTATTAGAACAGAAGAATCACTAATACAAAACAAACAAACAAATGTAATTCAGGGTTATACACTCAATAATATAACAAACTAATGGATATCACAGTTATACTCCTTAGTAACTTCACTAAGTGGTGTTCATGCCCCATAATATCTACTCAGTAGTGTCCTCATAGCTTGTTGAAGTGAGCTCTTCTTCAGTATACTTGCTCAACGCCTTCGAGTTTCGAACCAGGACCCATTGATTGGTAGACTCTCGTGTTATCTTTTGAATCATAAATGATCTCTGCAACCAGTCTCACGATGTGTTCTCCTTGCTCTATTGGAGCTCTTGCAGTTATCAGCTCTAGCAAAACCAATCTGAAAGCTATAGACATCACTTTTCTCGGTCAACTGTTGGCTCATGTAATATTCAGGATATAAGTATATCCCTACATAGGAAAATTCTTAGAACATGGGACATTGAAGCACTTCGGTTGGCGCATTATGGAATTACAAATGTTTTTTGAAATAAAAATTTGCATATCACCATGTTAAACAATGAGTAACATGTAGTGACTAATCTTTAATTGGATTCATATTGATCTTTCTTCATGTTGTTCAATCATTCATGGTCAAGAAAATTACCCTTGTTGCTATCCAACCACCTTCAAGTTTTATGATTTTTTTTCTCCGTATGACTCAACATATATATGCTTGCTGGGATTGTGCTTCACACACTAAAGTTCTTGCTTCTTCCTTTGTTTCCACAGCTTTTGTAGGGTTCTTTTGCTGTTTGTGGTATGCACCATTTCACCTCTTTAAGATGTAACGTCACCCATCACATTCCATAGTTGCCTTGTAATTAACCTTGCAGTGAATGAAGAGGTTGGCATCTTCATATCCCTACTCACATAATGCACATATGTAACAAAAAATTAGCATCTCCGGCTAGATCTAAGATCATGTAGAGCATTAACCATATAAGATCAAAATGGATTACGACTCAATAATCCAATACAAAAAACCAGAAAGTTACATGCTGTGAACTCTTACAAGTACCTTCATAAATTTTTCCTTATAATTTCAATTGGTTAACAAAGATGTCAGACCCATCTTTCTGTTGCCAATAAATATAAAATTGTAGTCCATCTTACTAATTCAAAGTACACCGTATAACATTCACAAATTCACTCTCCATACCGCATGGCAATTACATGAATCTGATTGGTATCGTAAACGTGTAAATATAGGAAATAATATATTTCCTACCCATAATTAGAATATTTTCATATATTGTGTAAATATAATTATGGTAAAACTAGGATTCCTCTTTTGTATAGGCTTAGGATTCCTATTGTATAAGGGATGAATATTGTACTCTATATATACCTTGATATTAATGAAAGACTCCCCAAGGGAGATTAATATCATCTCACATGGTATCAAGAGCCAAATAAACAAAACCCTAAAAACCTTTCTCTTCCACAGCCGCCGGCTGCCTCTCCTACGCCGCGGCCCTCCCGAATTTTCTTCTTGTTTTTCGGGTTTTGTTCTTCCTTTCTTCTCTTCTCTAAATGGCTATCCCTGATTCTTCCACACTTTCTGACGCCTCTACCTCCACAAATCCCACCACAAAGTCATCACCCCCGTTTCATCCCGCCCTTACTGTTTCCAACATCAAGAACCATATTCTCATTATTCTTGATCAAGAAAACAACCAGTATTTTCCCTGGGTTGAACTTTTTCGCAATCATGCATGTCTCTATAACATGCTTGACCATATTGATGACACTATTCCGCGCCCTACGGAGGTTGATGATTCTATCTGGCATCGTCTCGATGCCGGCGTCAAACAATGGATATATGGTAGTATCTCTCAGGATTTGCTTCTTACTATCATGAAATCTGACTCCACAGCCCATGACTTGTGGAATCGTTTGGAGGAAATTTTTCAGGACAACAAACACACTCGTGCCGTGTATTTGGAAGAACAGTTCAACAAAACACGTCTTGAAAACTTCTCCAATGTCTATGAGTACTGCAAGCAGCTTAAACTTCTAGCGGACAACTCTCCAACATCGCAAGACGCTCACATCGATTTATAAAATGGTGCTACAAATGATTTCTGGCCTTACTAAGGGCGAATATGATACTTTAGCCACCATTATTCAATAGGCAGATCCCCTAACGAGTTTTAACAAAGCTCGCTCACAATTGTTGCTCGAAGAAACCCGTCGTGCTAAGCAGGATGAGCACGCCCAATAGGTGTTAGCTGTCGACACGTAACCCCAAGATCAGACGCCACCAGACAACTCCCAACAGCAGGCCGCGCGGCAAGTGGTGGAAAAGGCCGCGAGGTAGAGGAGGTCGTGGTCGTGGGTGCGGTCATGGCCAACAGAACTCCAACAACAAAGAATAAAGAATAGAGATCGATAACAACCGGGCCGCGACTCAACAGCTGGTTTGCCAGGCCGGCGCCTCAAGATAAAAGCGCGGGCGCTCTGGCCAGAGTCAGCGACGCTAAGTCCATTCCATGCATCAGCCCATACAATCCGTATTCTTATCCCGGTTTGTTAGGCCCGCCCACCCACAAAGAGCCCACTTCATGCAAGGTCAGTCCAGCCTCTCCTCCCAGATGATACCCATCGAAGTTGGGTCGGGCGCTCAAAGACTCTCTATGCAACAGCCTGACAATACTTGGTACATGGACTCAGGCGCCACATCTCACGTCACCTAGTCTGCAGGTACTATTCCTAAACTGTTTCGGTTAAAGCATCCTCAATATGTTACAGTTGGTAGTGGACAACACATTCCAGTTAAGGGTTATGGTACCTCATACACACAACCTCCTCATCCACCATTCTCCCTAAAAAATACCATATATGCCCCACACATGATTAAGAACCTCATATATGTCCGCCAATTTACTCGTAATAATTCTGTCTCCGTGGATTTTGACCCTTTTGGTTTTACTGTGAAGGATCTTCATACGGGGACACCTCTTACGAGATGCAATAGCACGGGGGATCTCTATCCATTCACTTCCACCTCCGCTGCCAGATCTTGCTCTCCCGTCACTCTAGCGGCTGTTTCTTCTTCAACTTGGCATAATAGGCTTGGTCATCCAGGAGCCCCAGTTTTTAATTTTCTTAGAGGCAACAATTTCATTGCTTGTAATGGGAAACTTACCCAAAATTGTGTTTCTTGCTCTTTAGGCAAACATATTCGTCTTCTGTTTAAATCATCTACTAGTGTTACATTTGCTCATTTTGATATTATACATGCCGATTTATGGACATCTCTTATCTCTAGTTCTCTCGGTCATAAATACTATCTTGTGTTGCTTGATGATTTTTCACACTACGTTTGGTTATACCCTCTTAAATTTAAATCGGAAGTGTTTGTCAAATTTCTTGAGTTTCGCAAGTTTATTCAAACACAATTTGGAAAAGGCATAAAATCATTTCAGTGCGATAATGGTCGTGAATTCAATAACTCTATGTTTCACCGCTTTTGTACCAATAATGGCATGGTCTTTCGCTTCTCCTGCCCTCACACCTCACCACAAAACGGTAAAGCTGAAAGAATCATCCGCACCATTAACAATATGATTCGCACCCTATTGATTCATGCCTCCCTCCCTCCACCCTTCTGGGTCTATGCTGCTAAAATGTCAGAATACACTCTAAATATTCTCCCTACTAGCACTCTTCACAATATGACCCCTACCGAAATCCTCTACCATAGAATCCCCTCTTATGATCATCTACGGATTTTTGGTTGTCTGTGCTATCCCAACCTTAGCTCCACCGCCCCTCACAAGCTCGCTCCTAGGTCCACTCCATGTGTCTTTCTAGGATTTCCGCCGAACCATAGGGGTTATCTATGCTATGACTTGTCGACTCGTCAGATCCACATATCTCGTCACGTCACATTCGACGATACCACATTCCCATTTTCGAATCTTCCAAAATTCCAAAAACAGGACTACTCATTTCTTGACGAGTCTGCCATCTCTCCCCTCATAATCGAACAACTCACATCCTATGTTCCGTCGTCAGAGCCGCGTTCGAGGGAGGCGCGCCGGGCTACCGATTTCCAGAGAGAAATCTTTTGAAACACCGTCGACAGCGCCGCGACCCTGTGCTGAGGCGCCGTGGCGCCCAAACTTCAGAGAAGCATGTCAACCTTCTAGCGCCGCGACTCTCGATCTAGGAGCCGCGGCGCCTCCGACGGCTTCACCCCCACCTTCTCATTATCCGACTTTACCCCCCGTCTCAGACACCACTCCGCCACCCACTGTCCCTACCCATCCAATGGAAACTCGTTCAAAGCATGGAATCTTCAAACCCAAAATCCATTTCAACTTGTCTGCCCAAACCATCTCTCTACTTCCAAAGAACCCAAAATTGGTCAAACAAGACCCTAATTGGAATGCGGCTATGTATGAGAAATTCAATGCTTTAACTAAACAGCACACGTGGGATCTAGTACCTAGACCTGAGGGGGTGAATGTCATTCGTTGTATGTGGCTATTTCGTCACAAGTTCAGAGACAATGGGGATCTTAAGAGGTATAAGGCCCGTCTTGTGGCTAATGACACAAATTAGCAAGAGGGCATTGATTGTGGTGAGACCTTCAGCCCGGTTGTCAAACCGGCTACCATCCGCACAGTTTTGAGCATAGCCATGGGCAAACACTGGCTGATCCATCAGCTTGACGTGAAAAATGCATTCTTACATGGGGATCTGCGAGAGACAGTCTACATGCATCAGCCACCAGGGTTCATCCATCCAGCAGTTCCTCACTGTGTGTGCCGTCTCCGTAAGTCACTATATGGCCTGAAGCAGGCCCCCCGTGCGTGGTATGATCGCTTTGCCAGGTATATCTTGTAGATTGGGTTTGTATGCAGCAAGAGTGATACATCACTTTTCATTTTTCATCGAGGTAGTAGCACTGCTTACTTATTACTTTACGTGGATGATATTGTTCTTACTGCCTCCTCCGATGGATTGAAAAATGAGATTATTGTCTTGCTCAAGTCCGAATTTGCAATGACTGATTTGGGGAAGCTGAGTTACTTTTTGGGGATATCAGTGACCAGGTCTGCCAATCATATGTTCTTGTGTCAGCGTAAGTATGCAGAAGAGAGTGTGTCTGTGGCTAAGATGGCGAATCGCAAAGAGGTGCCTACCCAGGTTGATTCCAAATCTAAGCTCAGTGCTATGGATGGTGCTCCAGTCTCTGATCCTACTCTGTATAGGAGCCTTGCAGGTGCACTTCAGTATCTCACATTCACCAGGCCAGACATAGCTTATGTTGTTCAACAGGTGTGCTTATTCATGCATGCCCCTAAGGAGTCTCATTTCACTGCTCTTAAGCGTATCATTCGATACATTAAAGGCACTCTTGATTATGGTTTGCACATATATCCCTCTTCACCAGACATGTTGCTTTCATATACGGATGCAGATTGGGCAGGGTGTCCGGACACGCGACGCTCCACCTCCGGCTTTTGTGTTTTCTTAGGGGATAATCTGATTTCTTGGTCTGCCAAGCGACATGCTACCCTATCTCGCTCCAGTGCCGAGGCTGAGTACAGAGGCATTGCAAATGTAGTAGCTGAGATTTGTTGGCTCAGAAATTTACTGTTAGAACTTCAGTGTCCTTTGCGTCAGGCATCTATTGTGTATTGTGATAACATCTCTGCCATCTATCTTTCTCATAATCTGGTTCAACATCAGCGAACCAAGCATATTGAGATAGACCTACACTTCGTTCGTGAGAAAGTTTCGTTAGGCCATGTCAGAGTGTTACATGTTCCATCATCCTATCAGTATGCAGACATATTTACCAAAGGACTTCTCAGACAGTTATTTCTTGACTTCAGATCCAGTCTCAGCGTCCGGCCTCCTCCCGCTCCGACTGAGGGGGTGTGTAAACGTGTAAATATAGGAAACAATATATTCTCTATCCATAATTAGAATATTTCCATATATTGTGTAAATATAATTATGGTAAGACTATGATTCCTCTTTTGTATAGGCTTAGGATTCCTATTGTATAAGGGATGAATATTGTACTCTATATATATCTTGATATTAATAAAAAACTTCCCAATGGAGATTAATATCATCTCATAGGTATTCTGATTGCTAAACTTATCAGCTATTACCAGTAATCACCACAAGAACATGCCCCATTCTTGAAGCAATGAAACCTGTGGTAATCACTCTTCCCGTCATACCAGATAGAAACTTAATTGTGTTATGACAGTCACCACATATTCTCAATTTGAGGCTATTAAAATAAAATAAAATATCTAACAAATATAACATAGTTTTTAAAAGTTTTACCAAAATAAATTAATTGTATCTCGGTAACCATTTTGTGAATTATTTTATTAAAAATTTGTACGGACAAAAACTAACGTAGACATACTAAACAGAGGTAAAAATGTGACTATAAGTAATGTTTTTATATTTCATTACTACACTCTGCCAAAGTAAATATCTCGTGTAATCCTGACTGAGATGATTATAAAATCGTTAGCCTGAGTAACGGTTTTATTTTAAAAGGTTATTTTTAGTAACATTTTTATGTTCCTCTGATAACCATGCTTGAGTTGCTTTGACTTTTGTGTTTGTGAGAAATGACAATCTTATATAGTGCTCCTTCTCTCCCTTATAATATTCACTTTACCAGATATATCCTTCACTTTTTTGTTCTATATTTGTATTGGGTAAAAACGCATTTGGAGGCAGCCTATACAAGAGGATTAGTGACTTCGGAAACCTTAATGGATCTCCATAGCTGTCTTTTACTCTTAACAACTTCCGTCACATCAGTTTATCTAGATCAAAATGTCGCGGCGCGCGTGGATACAGTGATGTCAGTATGCTCACATCGTCACAATTCAATAGGGTCATAATAGTCTAAGTTTTATCTTATATATGCAAGACTTAGAAGATAAGAAAGACACATTGTATTCTCTAAGCTCACACTTATAACTCAGATCTCTTTCAAACTAATACACCATTTTCGGCTCTCGCTCTTATTTGATTCATAGCTTATTTTCATATCTAACCTGTCAATTTTCTTTATTTGCTTACTATCATATTTTTTTACTTGTGATTTTAATCTCACATATCCGTAACCTAGATATCAATCCCGGACTCATTCAAGACGGTCTCCGGATCGGATACAACATACTCCCTCCGTTCCAATTTAAGTGTCTTACTTTCTTTTTGGTTTATCCCAAAAAGAGTGTCTCTTTCTATATTTAGTAAGTTTTACACAATCCTAATGCGAGTTTAAGATCACAAGATTTAAAAGTTTACACACATTTTTAATTTAAGACCACAAGATTCAAAAGTTTTTCTTTATTTCTTAATCTTTGTGCCGAGTCAAACTAGACACTGACGGAGGGAGTACTTGTTTTTAAACTCTTGAATACAAATCTCTAATTGTATTTTTGGTTAGAATCATTTTTACCGGAAAATAATATTCTAGAGCAATAATTCAATTATGAGCAGTTTACAAGCCAAATTCAAATTCATTTTTTCAGAATTATCTAATTTTTAAATCTCAAATTCTCATACCCATTTTCCAGCAAGACACTAACTAGCAAGACCCATTTTTAGAATATTAACACAACCTCAAATTTAATCTGCATATTGAAATCACAAATTGAACTTTTTAACTTTATGAAAATTTACGTAGGGAACTTAGAAAAAAATTTCGAAAATATATTAAAAAATTATATATTTAATTTAATTTTTCAGAACTCATTTTGTCTGGGTCTTAATTAATAATACTAGTAACCTACAATGTAACAATGTAAAGTTGGCAGGAGGAAGTAAAAAAGAAATACTTAAAGGACTAAAACAAAAGTTACAAAAGGGAATGAGTGAGAAAGGGACCCACAAAAGCCACTTTTCCAGAAAAAGTCTGGTGCAACTGACATTCAGATAGTAGAATTTTTCCCAGAAATGTTACTGGAGAATACGTATTATCCATACGTAGTAACTAGTAAGTAGTAACTAGTGAATTCGCGTGAATATTTAAAAAATTAAAATATAACTAATAGTTATTATTTAATTTTTTAATAAAAAAATTAATCTTTACTCATCAACCAATTTTATCTCTTATCTCCTGAAAATTAATGATTTTTTTAACATCAATTCAAGAAGTATAAAATCTCATAACAAAATGATGAAAAGGAAATCTCTCGGATGTATAACAATAACATACTCAGTAAAATTTCACAATGTGGGGTCTAAGGAGGGTAGAGTGTACACAGACTTTATTTCTATCTTGGTAGGTAGAATGCCTATTTCCGAGAGTAACTCGGCTCAAGACTCCTATCGGATGTAGGAATATAAATAAAATGAAGAAACAAAAATAACTAAGAAACAAAAACAACAAAGAAACATGAAAGAGTATAATATGAGAGATAAAGAATAGAGTGAATGCTTATATATTTTCTCATGTATACACCTATTCATGTAAGTAAATGTAATTGCGATTAAAATTGAAATCTTAGATGAAATCATTATTTTTCGGAGGGTCAAAATTGAGAGGGAATCAAATTATTATTGCTCTTGAGCCCAGTTTTCTTCTCATAGTTTCTTCAATTTAAATGTCAAATCGGGCCTTCTATTTGGTGCATAAATATGATTTTAATAAATCTGATTTTATTGAATCAAGATGTTAGTTCAATACACAACATCATCAAAAATGGTTAGAGAATTCATAAAAGTTTAAACAAACATTTCAATCTTTAATTTTATTGACAATCCTTTATTGAATAGATGAAAAATATACTTTCATAAGAATATGTCAAAATTATTTGGTAAAACTTATTTTAAAATAACATATGCCCTTACTACCACTAATTTAGTTCTCAACAATAGTACCTAAAAATAAATATGCTTAAACTCTTCAGTTAACTATGGAAAAGAATTCGAAGGATCCAGGTTGTTTGTTCCAAAAATGAAGGGAATGATAAGTAGATTTTTTTTAGAAAATAGAAGACCATTAACATCAGAAATCTAATACGTGGACAAATCTGCTTTCAATTGCAAAAAGCTCATACCCAATAACCATCGAAATAGAAAATTGTTGTTCTGGATCCCAAAACTAAGTGTTGAGAGAAGTACCAACAATAAAAAAAAAATTAGCAATAAAAATAATATATTGACAAATAATCGAAAATGCTATAGAAAAAATTCAGGTCATGTTAGAACCTTTTTCGATCTGCCAAAAAGAATCATAGCTGGATATTAAAAGTAACAATGTGCAAGACTAAAATTCAAAAAAATAAATAAACAAAGAGATAGAAAGAAAAAAAAATTAACCCAGCTTGAGAAGGATGACAAATTTTTGATGAAAAGACTATTTGTAGGAAGTTTAATAGGATCATTTTATATAACTAAAATGATAATCATGGTCTTAAATCCTTATTCATACTATTAAATAATTAGAGAGGTATGACAAAGATTAATTTACACATTAAATAATTAGGAGGTTATAAACATGAAAGGTTGTGAGTTATGGATATTAATGTTAATTAAGAGTAGAAATCATGAAGATGAAGTGAGTTATGAAAATATTTTTAATATAAAATAAGTGGAAAAAAGAGAAAAAAGATAAATAGGATCATTGGACAAAAGATGTGACACATAACATTTTTTATTTCTAGCCTATATCTATCTATATATATATAGAGAGAGAGATCAGGTGTCATAACTTGTACATCAAAATAGGAATTTTGAAATTAATTACTAATACTAATTAAGAACATAAGTTAATTATGAATATGAATGGGTGTGAGTTATGGAGATGACTTTTTAAATTAAAATAAAATAATTAAAAAGATATTTAAAATCAAAAAATTCAAAAAAGGTAAATAGGATCCTTGGCCATAGAGAGAGGTGTCACATATGACTCTCTATTCCTAGCTTTATATTATATATTGATTGTCGATTGCATTAATTTTTTTAACGCCTTCCACGGTTAGTTTTCTGTTTTTTGAAATTTTTAAATAAAATAATTCATAAAACGTTACTGTAAAATACATTTATCTTTAGTAAAAAAATTAAAAACTACACTACTTTCGTTAAATATTAGCAATAATAGATTATTTAGGTCAAAGCTTTCAACACCGTTATAAGAAGTACAGTTTATAACGTTAAATTTTCAAAAGAAGGACCATTTGATGAAAGGTGTGTTACAAGCCAAAACCAATATGCAATTATTGGAAACACTCTTCATAGCCCTTGTTGGCATAGCTGTAAAGGTCAGTGTAACAAGAGAACTTTGATTTATTACAGTTTTGGATTTGGAGCTATAAAATTCATCTGTAGTCCTGTACAGTATGATCTAACTTCTTTTCGATCAAATACTGATACAAAAATCACTTAAACCTCAAGAAGCAAAGGTAATCAGATATATTAGAACAGAAGAATCACTAGTACTAAACAATCAAACACGTGTAATTCATAGGTATGTTCAATATAACAAACTAATGAAAATCACAGTTATAGTCCTTAGTAACTTCACTAAGTGGTGTGCATGCCACCAGAAGGATATTTACCACTATAATCAAAAGCCTTGTCATTATAAAAATCGTCAAGACTGACTTGAGTTGTATCCTCATAGCTAGTCGAAGTGAGGTCTTCTTCAGTATATTTGCTTAAGCTGGCCAGTTCAAGGATACTCTCAATTTCTTTAACAGCCTCACCCATGGAAGGCCTCTCCGCCCCGGATTCATTAACACATCTCATTGCCAATGTAGATAGTCTATCAACGCCTTCAAGTTTTGAACCTGGACCTATTCTTGGATCTACTAATTGGTAGAGTTTGCTGTTATCTTTTGAATCATTTATGGTCTCTGCAACCAGTCTCACGATGTGTTTTCCTCGTTCTATTGGAGATCTTGCAGTTATCAACTCGAGCAACACCACCCCAAAGCTATATACATCACTTTTCTCAGTCAACTGTTGGCTCATGTAATATTCAGGATCCAAGTACCCCTGCATAGGAACATTCTTAGAAAATGGGATTTCAAAGCAGTATGGATGGTGCATTATGAAATCAAAATTTGCATCTATCACCATGTAAAACAATGAATAACATGTCATGAGTAATCTTTAATTGGATTCAAAATTATCTTTCCTCATGTCGTTCAGCCATTCATGGTCAAGAAAATTAGCCTTGATGCTATACCAACCGCCTTCAAGTTTTAGGGTTTAATATTCACAAATCTATAAGAATAATAACACAGCTCAAATTGATCCATCAAGGTTTGAGGTTGTAATACTCACCAATGTGCCTTTGACTTGAGTGGTGACATGGCCCTTGTCGTCGTCTCTCAAAAGTTTTGATAGGCCAAAATCAGCAACTTTTGCAGTTAAATGGTCATCCAGCAAGATATTAGTTGACTTAACATCCCTGTGTATTATGGGAGGATCTGCAAGCTCATGCAAGTATGCCAAACCTCTAGCAGCATCAAGGGCTATCCTAAGTCTCCTTGTCCACTCCAATTGGAGTTTTGGCTTGACTGCAAGAGCATATGCAGATTAAGAATAACCTTAAATTTGTATATAAGCCCAAACATTGTGATATATACTTTTTTGTATCATACTAGAGAAACTCCATTTCAACTTTTCTAGAGGGGGCTAGAAAACTTAGGAATCTCTAGCATATCCTACAACAATCAAGTATCTCAAGAGTTTTATTCGTGACTAGGAGAAAATCCATGATGGTGATGGAGAGAGTTTCAGTTGGAAATGCTATTCCTTGGAGGAGAATTGGCTGGATATCATATAATTAACAGGTACGAAAAAAGATCGGAAGCAATATAATGAATTCAAATTTACACAAAGGTAAATGAAACACTTTCAAAGGTATGAACAGGACAGTTCACCGGACATTGATATTGTTTTAGTGAAGAAATATTACTTCATCTCCTAATTTGCCAGATTAGACTGGACTTAGCATCTGCTTCCTCTAAAGCCAACATATGAAATGATGAAGGTAGGGATAAATATTCTTTGAAGGTCATTGAAAGCAAGAGAAGAATTACCTGAGAGACTTTCCCTTAGAGTACCGTTTGGAATGTACTCATAGACCAGCATTTGTTCGCCTTGCTCATAACAAAATCCAACCAGGTTTACAACATTCTTGTGATGAATCCTTGACAATAGCTCAATCTCTGTTTTGAACTCAAAAGCCCCCTGCATTGATCCATGTTGTGCTCTTTTAATTGCAACTACCTCCCCAGCAGTAAGAATTCCTTTGTAGACCTGTTGATGCTACATGTATCAGTCTGGAAAATTTTGACATGCTACGAAGAAAATAGCAAAAGGAGCGTGAAAGATGAAATACTATTGTGCCATGCAATGCATATGTCAGTCATGCAGAAAATCAGATATAATCCAAGATGACTGAACATCAGCTGTTAGTGAACTATTAGCAATGTATTTCAATTGTTTAGAAATGCCTCAGCAAGTTCCTGTAGCTCCTAAGTTGCTGGTAAATAACACAATTGAGGCAGGGGTAAAATTTAAAGGCGGGTGGCAACAGAAGCATACTTAATGGGCTAATTATTTAGTTTTAGGAAATGACTATTTCAGCAGCTGAACCTAACACCAGAAGTAAGCCAATGAACCAAGAGAATTATTTCCTTTGGCTTTTCACATCAAGAAATACTACCTCACAGTAATCATTCATTTTGAGTTTGCAACATCCTCACAGCTGAATAAATCTTAGACTAGTTTAGTTCATAATTGTGGTTAGAGGTGGAAAAATGAAATGTTTTTAATGGATAAGATATCAATAGTTATTTGTATGATTTTGTTGTAGTTACGGTATTGTCTTTTTCTCAGACTGCTTTGGCATGCTTTATATCGTAATTTTATCATTACTACTTTGCTTCTGTTATTTCTTTTCCCGACTGATTTGGTTTGCTTTCCTTTGAGCCGAGGTCTATCGGAAACAACCTCTCTACCTTCCAAGGTAGAGGTAAGGTATGCGTACACTCTACCCTCCCCAGACCCACTTGTGGGATTACACTGGGTATGTTGTTGTTGTAGTTAGTTGTGTAGATCGCTTCTTCACTTTAACTCATCCACCTATTTTTCCATTGCATACTTTTCTTTAAAATATGTCAAATCTGTAGAAGAAGTTTGTGATCCCATGTGCAAGATATTAATGCCATATCGACATATAATTATTGCATTCAAAAAATTTCCTCGTCACCTGCTCAATGGTGAGTAGCAGATGTCTAAATGTCCTAATTTAGTCTCTAAATTATCTAAGGTTTAGTGTGATGGTTGGAGCAGAGATCAAACAAGTCAAGAGCTCATGACTATCTTTGCATTTTAAAAAGAGGCAGCCCGGTGCACTAAGCTCCCGCTATGTGCAGGGTCCGGGGAAGGGCCTGACAACAAGGGTCTATTGTACGCAGCCTTACCTTGCATTTCTGCAAGATGTTGTTTCCACGGCCTGAACCCGTGACCTCCTGGTCACGCCTTATCTTTGCATTTTAAAATCTAAGTAAATTTAAGCCACTATATTATAACCTGGTCAATATGCTCTTCATCCATTCGTATGTGGAAAATTAAGACCTTAACTACACTAAATAAGTCCTGAACTTTATAGCAGGAATGAAAAGAAAGAGAAGAATTGTAAACCTTCCCATAGCCCCCAGATCCAATGCAATTAGATTCTGAAAAATTGTTTGTGCACTTCCTAATCTCTTCAAATGAGAACCATCTTGCTCCTTTAAGTTGTGGCACAGCACCACTCTTATCACGGTCCCAAGATTCTGAATTCACACGAAAACATCATTGCGAGAAAAAAACACCACTTAAAAGTTAAAAAACAATAATGTCAATAAAGGGGTCCAGATCTAAGAAGAACTAATCTTACCAAAAGGGTTACTGCTATGACCAGCTCTTTTTGCTATTTTTCTCTGGTGAAAAGCATAAAGACCAGCACAGAGTGTTAATAGAACAAGCACTGTACCACCAACCAATGCTCCAATGATGATACCAGTATGTGATGACTTCTTCTTTCCGTCTAAATTACAAAATAAGCAAACTTGTTAAGCTAGATAAAAATTGCAAATATATCCAGAAAAGAATTTGAGAAAAAGAAGAGACAGAAGATTGCTTTTGTGCTTAAACCATGTCTAGTTACCTGTAAAGCAACAATAACCTTCAGAAGTAAAGAAGAAGGGTCCAAAATATTGGAGTTGGAAAGGATTCCGGTTAAGCAGGTAACCAATGGAAGGAATTGATGTATGATTGAAACTGTCCTGTGTTGAAGGAAAAATTTGTGCTTCAATTTGAAGATATGAATAAACATCAACTGTTGGATCACTAAGAGAAACTGAATCCACAGGAAGCCCATTGGACAGAAAGGCAGACATCATAGAGCCAGCAAGGGTTGTAAAGTAGCTTGAGTTCTCTAAATTTGAGAAGGACAGGGAAAAGAAATGTAGTGTCCCAGTGTATGGATATGAACATTTGCATGTAGGACTTAATGTTTTGTCTGAGTTGCAGGACATTGCTTGACAATTCATAGATGATGAGAAGGAATCATTTGAAATCTGAATTACACAGTATTTGGCGGTTGCTCCTGTTCCATCACAAATAGGGTTGCTGATGAGCCTGCAAAATATAATAGAACATTATTTTCCAAGACAGAAGAATGTGCATGCTCTAATAAGAAAGTTAATAACAGAGAAGTAATTTGCTCACGATATATTCATATTGTATTCTTCTTTCTGGGTGAAGTTCTGGATAGAATTATTTCGTAAATCAAGTGTTAAATTGTTCCCATATCTGGTACCGATGTCCAATGTCCCATTGAGCTTGTTGTTGGCTAATCCTCTACAAATATATTAACAAATGGCGATCAAACGAAAAGTCTCCTGTAAGAGTGATGCTGTAGATCCTAAGGCCAAGTCGTTATTTTAATGAGTGAACATCCCCTGCCTAAATCCGGTTTTATAGAGAGAACAAGAACGAACTTACATAGTCTCCAAGTTAGGATGGTTGAATAAGTCAACAGGAATTTGTCCTTGCAATGTTGTGTTCTCCATATATCTGTTACAATATCCATCAAATATTACTGAAGCATCAAATAACCCCAGGGTCAAAATAAAGGCAACTCAAGTGAGGAAGCACACAGACTGGCTATCTTCCTTGAACTATCATCAAGCTCCTCCTTTACATGAAATGCAGACTAGTATTTGTTTAAGCTTACATTTACAATCTAGATTTCCTCAATGTATGCATGAAGAAAGGGTACTGCCAGAATAAAAAAAACAGTAGCAAAAACACTCATGATTGAATACTAATGGTGAGTCTGTTTAGCCACAAACTATGTGAAAATAATGGAAGGAAAAAGAAAACATTTTCTCCATAAGGTTTTCTTTCTCTAATTTTAATAAATGGCTTGTAGAGAGAGTATTATCTGGATAGCATATCCCAGTGCTTAAGTTTTTGTTTCTTTATACCAGAAAAGATAAGGAAAAAGAGAAGGGTTACATGGGCCCTTGTGCGGCTATGCGAAGCGAATGAAGAGCTTATGCTTACTCTCAGCCTCTTTGATTGGTACCAGAGGGATAAGCGCCCTACTTAAGATTCAATTCACAAGCCTATATTAATGTTGCCGTGAGGCTTTGGTTAGGCCGACTACTATAGGCTAATTACTTCTACTTCTATACTGGCCCTTCCACTAAAACTTGACTTCAGAGTGGGGAATCTTCCTATTTGAGAAACAAGCTAACTGTATTCAATTGAACATAATATTCCATCCATTTCTTAAGGGCTCTATGCCAGTTAATGGCAGTTAAGCATGCCTGAGGTGGTGAAGAAAACAGGAATTGGTTCTTTGGCAGGCACATTAGAGAAGAAATTTTGAATGTTATTCAAGCTCAGGGTATATAACGCTAGGTTTGTGTGTGCGCATGTGAGAGGGGCGAGAGAAGAATACATTGTTTTCAATAATGGGAGGCTTGTAAACCATTGTGGAACATCTGATGCATTGAAACTGTTATTGCTCATGCCCCTGCAAACAATAAGAATAAAATAAAAAAGTCAAGAGATCAAATAGGTATATGAAATTTTTCACATCCTTGCCAAAAGGAGTCACTAATGAATAAAGTGAAGCAATTCTCGACGAGAACTTCCTAATCTGTCATAAGAGAAGTCTACCAAGTTTCTACAAGCATTAGTACATATTTCATGATTATAAAACCTAAACACCAACTTACACATAGTTTAGCAAGTTCATCCCTGTAAGGTCCGGAATTGATCCATTGAGATTATTATTGGATAAGTACCTAAAACAAAAAAGAAAAGACTTATTTTCGAAATAAAATACCAATAGCATGCTACTTTTACATAGGGATCAACAGAAATTGATTAGGTATATCCTCTATTGAGTGCATACAGCTCATTGAGACTTTGTAACATTGTGAGGTTGGAAGGTACAGGTCCATTGAGAGAGTTCCAGTCCAGTCGCCTGTAGCCATGACAAGAAATGTAAGAAAATGAACACAACTTTAGGGTAGAAAGTAAATGAGCGAATATTGCTGACAGGACTGGGAACTCACAAAACTTCTAAATTCGGCAGACTTCCCAGAGACTCTGGAATTTCACCCATCAGGTTGTTGTGATCTAAAATCCTGATCAATAGGAAGCCAAGTATCATCAGAAATCAAGACAAAAATGACTTGCGGCATGGCTGTTTCTTATGAATCAACATCATTTCTTCAGCATCAAGTCTCCATTCTTCAGGTCTTTTAGTAGAAAAATCAAGTCTTTTTAATATTCCATCAACATAGAACATACATTAAAGATATTGCTCTTTCCTAAGGATATTGAAGTATTAAAACCTGAAAGCATACTTGGAAATTGATGCATATATTGTGCTGGCATAGAGCCCGACGCAGAAGAACACATATTCTTCTAAAGCAACACTGTTAGTTAATCCATTTTGTGTTCAGGAAGCCAAACACATAAAGGATGCCATGATAAATACATATATGTACCATAAGTAGTTGCAAATGGCAATTGATAACTAAACAAGGAGACATAAAAGAAAGATGTCATACAAAGGAAATGTAAAATACTTGCATATCTCCCTGCGACAAAGCACACAATTTAAAAAACAACAACATACCAGTAAAATCCCACAACGTGGGGTCTGGGGAGGGTAGAGTGTACGCAGACCTTACCTCTACCTTGGTAGGTAGAACGGCTGTTTCCGAGAGACCCTCGGCTCAAGACAGAGCATAAGCACAAGCAAAGCAAGAGAAACAATCAGATCCAGTCAAAAAAGCAGTATGAAAATGCTAATATCGAAGCGAGTATGCCATGATAGTGCATTCTGAAAAAGTAAGCAGTAACTAGCGCAGGTAAATACGCTAAACAAAGTACACCAAAGAACACATAACAACATAAATCAAACTACAGGGGACTATAAGGTCATACTGCGCCTATTAGAACGATAGGCTAAGCGGGCCTACAGTAATAACACTACAACTACCAGTTTGCAAGCGTAAGTAGGACTACACTCGACTACCTACTACCCTTCTACCCTAATCCGTGTCCCCCACAACCCCCTATCTAAGGTCATGTCCTCAGTAAGTTGCATCTGCGCCATATCCCGTCTAATCACCTCTCCCCAATACTTCTTCGGCCTACCTCTACCCCTCCTGAACCCGTCCATAACCAACCTCTCACACCTCCGCACCGGGGCATTTGTGTCTCTCCTCTGCACATGCCCAAACCATCTCAGCCTCGCTTCCCGCATCTTATCCTCCACTGAGGTCACTCCTACTCTGTCCCGGATATCATCATTTCTAATCATATCCCTCCTTGTATGCCCACACATCCATCTCAACATACTCATATCCGCCACTTTCATCTTTTGGATGTGCAAAGTCTTGACTGGCCAACACTCCTCCCCATACAACATAGACGATCTAAAAGCAATTTAAAAAAAAAAAAAAGCAAAAATACACATTTCCAAAACTTTCTATTCAGTTTCGAAGTAATAAAAGGTCATTATGTATTTATTCCTCAAAAGGTTTAACAAACCTAAGTAAATTAATTAACTAGATATATGGGTTTGTTAAAATGAAAATATATACTTAACTTGCCTACATACTCACACGTGTATCAGCTTCATGTTTGGACTGAAGAGTTGAGGTTGGATAGGGCCAGAGAGCTGATTTTTTGACAAGTGACTGCAAGAAACAGATAAAACTTTACACAACTACTAAGGAAGAGAAAAGGACTAGAAAGAAAAAGTTACATTTTATAGAGAGGCAACATACAGGTGTCTGGTATTGACTAGCAAATCCAAACCAGGTGTTGAATTGTGTGACGTTGGGATAGTCCCACTAATTTTATTGTCGCTCAGATCAAGCCATGACAACTTAGATAAGCTTCCAATTGACGGTGGAATTGGCCCAGTGAATCTGTTAGAAGTTAGAGATCTGTGGAAATGTTGTAAAAAAGACAAGAAATTATGTCAAGAAGAAGCTGACTGCTAAAAAGAACATATACCATAGACCCTTAAACAAAGATGAAGAATGTATTAAAACATAATAAGAAATAGAGAAGTCCTCTATGTAGTGTGCTTCTGTTTATACAATCATAAGATGATCCTCAAGGGCAGGTTACAAGTTATTTGTTAGAGAATCGCTGGTTTATATACCCACCACTGATGGTCAACTTTTAGTTTTTGAACCAAAAGCCAATCTTAATAATGTTGAATAGACCTTTCCCATGAACAGACCCTTAATTAACTGAGGCATTAATAAGATAAGCAAAAAATATTGTTAACCAAAGTTGTTTTTAACTGCAAGAATAATAACTCAGTTGCCCAAGTCCGACTTAGAAGAAACACATAATTTTACTCCAGGTAAACAAAAAGGAAGTAGTTAATGGTTAACTTCAGGTAAACAAAAAGGAAGCAATTAATGATTAAACTTCAGGTAAAAAAATAATCCTTACATAAAAACCAACTGCTGCAGAGAACCAATTGACTCTGGAATTGGACCAAAGAAGCTGCAACCAACTAAGATTCTGCATAAAATGACCAGCTTCTGAAGTCAGAATCTAGACTACACAGTTGTATAGAACATACTGGAGTGGCCATTTAAATTTCTTACAAGGTTGTCAAATTCTTCAAATTTCCAATTGATGGTGGAAGAGTTCCTTTCAAGCCGACATTATTCGAGAGGTCCCTACAACAAAGAAGCTCATAATTTGTGCTTCAAAAAACAAATTCGGTACAATAAAACGAAGCGAAGTGATAAACCATTTGAACAGGTCAATTTGGGGTAAGAAAAGGGTCAGAAACTAATTAAAGCAGTGGA
Organism: Anisodus acutangulus; assembly: GCA_029783415.1. Classification (NCBI taxonomy): domain Eukaryota; kingdom Viridiplantae; phylum Streptophyta; class Magnoliopsida; order Solanales; family Solanaceae; genus Anisodus; species Anisodus acutangulus. The sequence goes on along the minus strand of CM056510.1, from coordinate 34,243,937 downwards.
TATCCTCTTATCCAAATGGCAGAACTTATTCCTTTTAGTTGAGAAAGAAAGTTTTAGCTTCCATATGATGTGTATACTCCTTGCAAATACTTACAAGAATTAGTTTGGCATGAAGAAGAGATGATGCCAGAATTATATAAGTAGCAAAGAAAGACATTAATATTGCACTTATTTACTTTGAGAACTAGCTGCAGTATTTTCAATGATTTTTACACGAAACTACAGTTGTACTTCAGATGAGAGTTGGAGAAAGAATTATAGTAAACTAAAGATGATTATGGAAACTTATCATCGACATCTTAACAGTCAAGACAGAAAAACAGAACAAAAAACATACAAAATCTGCAATGCAGTTAACAATGAAAGATCTCCAAACTGATTGCCTTCCAAGCCCATGCCAGATAACTTTCTGCAAATGGAAAGGTAAAGAAAACAACGAGGAAGGGAAGGTAATGGAAAGGTAAAGAAAACAACGAGGAAGGGAAGGTACGCAGGCTACAGAACAATCAGAAATTAGAAATATTGAGGATATACATTGAGGTTATGCGCAAATTGTTACAGGTAATTCCTGCCCAGCTGCTACCACAAGGATCTGATCCCTCCCAATTTGGTGGCAAGTTATTCCAGCTGGATTTGAGAGCAAATAGAGCAGTGGCTGCACAATAAAAGGAATTATAAACGGCTTCTGTACTATACTATCAAGAAGGTACATGTTTCGCTAATTACTGATATACTCTTAAAACACAAGCTAAAAAGCACACTTTATAAGCATTCAAATTTGACAAGTACTCCGATACGATTTGAACATCTTTTCGGTTGATCAGTAATTTGGTCAACTAAACTACAAGAAGAGCATATTTCAACTAAAGGCAGAAAGAGATCCCAAAAAAGAAAACACGAGTCTTGAGTACCTCTGAAATGTGCTTAATTTTGAACGAAATGTGTTGTTAGCATTTTGCCCTACAACTGATGCTAAAGAACAGCTAGATCATAAAGTTCTCTTATTCGTCATTTGTGATGACTTAGTTTTATCCCTTCCTGTTACTTAACTTTGGTATTTTTTCCTTATACTAGCTTCCACTAGCAAGCATAGAGTAATCAATCACAACACAGTGCCAGTAGTCCACTGACAATCAGCAAGAACTTTAGGCAGCGGACCCTAGACACCTCAAACTTTTCAGATGAATAAGTCCTTCCAACTCAAAGCTTAAATATAAACCGAATGAAATGTTCAAAAGAAATTCATCCCCCACAAATGGAGGCATCGAAGAAACTAAAACAACAGGCTTTTGTTTAAATTCCAAAAATAGAATAAACCATGATGCAGGATTGAATTCGATAGTTTTTAGTTTCTATTCCATGAGTCCCCAATACTGCAGAAACAATTCAGCTGTTTATACTTTCGAATAGTTAGTAATATAGGATACACTCAAGTGTGGTGGTTAGACCAGCATTGATGTATGGGGCAGAGTGTTGGCCAGTCAAGAACGTCCACGTTAAAGTAGCGGAGATGCGGATGCTCAGATGGATGTGTGGTCATACTAGGAGAGATATGATTAGGAATGAAGATATACGGGACAAGGTCGGAGTAGCCTCCGGGGAGGACAAGATGAGGGAAGCGAGACTGAGATGGTTCGGACATGTGAAGAAGATGTGTGAGGATGCACCAGTTAGGAGGTGTGAGAGATTGACGGTCGTAGGAGTCAGGAGAGGTAGAGGTAGGCTGAAGAAGAGCTGGGGAGGTGATTAGGAAGGGATATGGCCCGCTCCAGTTGACTGAGGACATGGCCTTAGATAGGAAGATTTGGCGGTCGAGGATTAGGGTAGAAGGGTAGTAGGTATTTGAGTTTTGTCGCGTTGTGTGTGAGAGAGGTGGAGGGCTAGCCTTTCCATCTCCTCTTCTCCTTTTCTTAGTTGTATTATTCTGGTATCGCGTCGATCATTATATTTATGTGTGTATTACTATGTTGTACCATTTGTTTTGTCTCTTGATATTTTGCTGTCTTATTTTTCGTGCAACCTTGCATTGATTACGTCTCTTTTGAGCCTAGGGTCCATCGGAAACATCCTCTCTACCCCGCAAAGGTAGAGGTAAGGTTTGCGTACCTCCTATCCTCCCAGACCCCTCTTGCGGAATTACACTGCGTATGTTGTTGTTGCTGATACACTCAAGTGTAACTATCTAAGTTTTAGGTTATAGACTCAGTAACTATCAAATCTGAAACAGTTCACCAGTTTACAAAGAAGTGGAATTTAACCATGAAAAAAGAATAAAAAAGTTCATATCAAGTAGTCTTATGGAAAAAAGCATTACCATCATTGCTGTTTGTTTGTCCCAATATAGCCAGAATTTGGGATACAAAAATCAGCAGCAAGACATGGCTTCTTGAACCCATTTCCAACATAGCCAAACCTTTTTCCTGAACATCCAAATTCCCAATGCTTTTGTTGGAAGAAAAGAAAAACTATATTTCAGTGAAAGCCTTGTAAACAACGCCTTGCTAATATCCAGCAAGTTATCATTGACCTTCACGCTGCATGGACAAAAGAATGAGTCCAAGAAAACTTGTTGAAAACTAAGAGAGGAGAAATAAAATAAGAAGAAGGTTTCTTGGTAAGAATCAAGAACTTTGACCAAGTATCCGAGCCCCATGTCACTTGCTGATTTCATCATCCTTAAAAACTAATCATATAAAGGGTGCAAGTGTAAGAAATATTGTTGTTTAACATAAACAAGAAAGCAAATGTTCTTTTTATTCAAATATCTAGGAATTAGGACAAGTTCTTCCTAGAAGCGACCGCCCCATGTGTTAAAATAATATTATAAGTGGGGTAAATTGTACTTCCTTAGATACAAATTAGACAAACTCAACAATGACATTATAAAGGGGTTGAACTTGGGGTGACCGGGAATTGTTTTTTGGTGGCATAAGTAAAAATAATTTTTAATATGGAAATTTCAAATATATAATAAAATCTTTGGTTTTGCAAAACGAGGCATAATTAATATAAGTACATATTATTACCTTAATTTATCACATAATCATAATAAAATAATATAATTTAGTATAAATTTTCCGTAAGAATAAAATTTTATCAAACTAATAGGATATATGGTTTCTGGTACAAAACATTGAAAAATTAAAATCAACATTGTTATTACACTGTATAATCATGCAAGAATTTATATTAGTTGTATTTGTATAAAAATAAATGTAAAATAAGAATATGGTAGTATTGACTGAGAGAGGACTAGCCAAAGAATAGGAGGGGAGAAAATCAGCTAAAAAACTATTTTACTTGCAAACAAGTAATGGAATGAATTATAATGCATGAATTTTATGTATACAAATCACTATGAGGTCAATAATAATAATACATGAATTATTTTGTAAGAATTATGATAGTACACTCTTCCTCGTCTCTCATTCCAACGGCTCTCACCAGTAAAATGCAGTACCGGCAAGAGATCGATCGCCGCCGCAGCGTAGTGGTGGAGCTACCACTCGACGACGACGGCGTCACATTCGATTTGGCAAAAGCAGTATGTAGCCACGGCCTATTCATGATGGCCCCAAACCGCTGGGACTCTCTCTCTAAAACCCTAGAACGTCCGTTACGCCTCTCCGATAACATAAACCACGATGATCACGAACAATCTCTTCTCGTCCGAATATCTCAACCGTCCGATTCTCCGGATTCACTCATTCTTAGTGTTTTCGGTACCGATTCTCTTTCTACTATACACCAACACTCTTTACTGGTACTCTTTTTTTCCTTAGTATCTTTTAAATTCGTACGTTTTGCATTTCCTAGTATAGTTTGGTTTATTGGCTGGCGTTTTTGGGAAAATTACACTATATCTACAACAACAAGTGCGGTGGGGAGAAGTAGCGTGTATGCAGACTTTACCCCTACTTGGGAAGTAGGAGTCTGATACACCATTGGCTTAAGGAAAAATATTTTAAAGTAGATAAAGAAAGAGAGGTCATGGCAAAATACTAAAAAAATAGCATGACAAGCATTCTGAAAAAAGGGACAGTAGCTACAGTAAAATACTATGCTAATCGAAGTGCAAGAAACCATAGATAGTAACAAAAATCTAAGAATAAGAAGCTACAAGCGTAATACTATAACTACTAGTATGGAAGGATAAGACAGACAACGTAGTTATAGAAGGATAAGATGGACAACGCCTAACTACCTACTATCCTTCTTCGAATTCGTTTCCTCCATTGCCTCCTATCTAAGGTCATGTCCTCAGTAAGCTGAAGTTGCGTCATGTCCTGTCTAATCACCTCTCTTCAATACCTCTCCGGTCTACCTCTACCTCTCTTGAAACCATCTCTAGCCAACATCGCACATCTCTGCACTGGGGCATCCAGTCATCTCCTCTTCACATGTACGAACTATCTCATCCTCGCTTCCCGCATCTTGTCCTCCACCGAGGCTCACTCCCACCCTATCCCGGATATCTTTATTTCTAATCCTAAGGTTGATACACTATATATAATGTTTTCCCCCCGGCATAATGTTGTATACTTCCTCCGTTTCAAAATGTCCGTCTTATTTTCTTTTTTAGTTCATTTCAAAATAAATGTCTCTTTTCTTTTTTGGCAACTCTTTTATTGCAACTTTCCACATGACATGTTGGAGGCCACAAGATTAAAGGACATTTTGGTACATTCTACATATCTTTAGTTAACAACTACATGATTCAAAAGTCTTATTTACTTTCTTAAAATTCGTGTCAAGTCAAAATCAGAAACGGAGTGAGTAATATTAACTGAAAATATGGCTACGTGGCGTAATATTTTATGTTGGGCTGTATATTTCTAAATTTTCCCTTACTTTATTACTGTTATATAGGGTCAAGTGAGGCGAATGGTGAGATTATCAGTGGAAGAGAATAAAAGAGTGAAAGAGTTTTCGGAGATTTATGGAGAAGCAAAGGAGAGGGGATTTGGGAGAGTGTTTAGGTCGCCGACATTGTTTGAGGACATGGTGAAGTGTATGCTGCTCTGCAATTGCCAGTGAGTAGTTAAACTGAGTAGCAGTATTAAACTAGTAGTTACATTCATTAACCAGAAAGAGACAATACAGTATAAAGCTATGCCAAGAATTCTTCCAGTAGACTTCGGTTATATTATGCAATCTGAGTAAGGAAATCAAGATTTTCAATAATTTGAAGAAAATAAGGGAATGCACCAATTGTTTAATTGCCTACCTCTTCACCCTAGAGGGAATGGGCAACTGGAGATTAGAGCCAACTTTTAGTTGAGGTTGCTCGGGGATTTTATCTGAACTTATATGCTGAAAATCTGTTAGAGCTTGCTAATATCTGATCTAAAAAAGCATCTTATTTGGTGTTTGGATAAAATTAAAAGAAATAAATATTCATAAATGTGTAGCGTTTTCTGATTATCTCAATGCATAGGTGGTCAAGGACATTGAGCATGGCTGAGGCATTATGTGAGCTTCAGTTGGAGCTAAACTGTCTCTCGTCAGCTGCATCTTTTTCTGTTGCTGATAATCGAAATCAGTTGAAGGGTGTAACTGCTGAATCTGAGCATTTCACTCCAAGAACACCAGCAGGGAAAGAATCACGGAAAAGAGCTAGAGCTTATGGATGTTCCAGAAACGTGTTGGAGAGGCTTGCAGAAGTCGAAGAAATTGTGGATGAAGGGAAACCGGATGTAAGTGTGGCACCTGCATTTTCAGATGGTAATGAGGTTGCTTTCCGAAAAGGAGATATTTTTCAGGCTACTACTGAAGTTTGTGAAGTTAGTATAAGTGCACCACTCAATCCTGATCCTTCAGAAAATAGAGAGTTAAGCTCTTTTAATCAGCTTGGGAATTTCCCTAGCCCAAAAGAATTGGCAGGCCTTGACGAAAGTTTTCTGGCAAAGCGTTGCGGTCTCGGGTATAGAGCTGGGCGCATTATAAACCTTGCTAAAGGCATAGTTGAAGGCAGGATTCAGCTGAAAGAACTTGAAGAAGCTTGTAGCAACTCAAGCTTGTCCAACTATGATAAAATGGCTGAGCAGTTGAGAGAAATAGATGGATTTGGCCCTTTTACTTGTGCTAATGTACTGATGTGCTTGGGTTATTACCATGTGATTCCTACTGATTCAGAAACAATTAGGCATCTAAAACAGGTATTAACTTTCACTTCAAACTTGACTTAAATGCAGGTCTATTACTTGTGCTAATGTACACCCGTGCATGTGATATTCCCCTGAAATTCTCATGGATTCAAATGTTATTAGGAATCTTAGACAGGTTTAATGTTGCTAAAATTTCAGGTTCATGCAAAAACCTCCACCACCAGTACAGTTCAAAGAGATGTTGAAAATTTTTATGGAAAGTATTCACCGTTTCAGTTCTTGGCATATTGGTAGGCTGCTGCACCCATTTCCCTGTTCCAATCTATGTAAACTTCTTTCTAAAGTTCTGCTATTGGTTATTCTCTTGAGCAGGTCAGAGGTGTGGCACTTTTATGAGGGATGGTTTGGTAAGTTAAGCGAGATGCATCACTCTCAATATAAACTTATTACTGCAGCAAATATGAGACCGAAAAGAAATGTCAAATGCAAGAAGTTAAGATAACCTCGGCAGAGAAGCTTGGCATGTAACATAAAAGGAAAATGCTGAGAAGCTTGGCATGTAACTTAGAGTTCAGGCATGAATAGTCAATGCTGAATTTGCTTTTTATTTTGTTCATGTAATTTCCTTCCCCTTCAGGTAATTCATTGAGATTCATATTTTGTTCTGTACATGAATTAGTCTTTAATCTTCTATAAATTTATATAGCAAGAACTGTTTTCCTGCTCTTCATTTTTCCATTCTCGTTTATGTTCCTAAGGTCTCTTCTTTGGAAGTGTCAAGTCAGATCAAAGTTTAAAAAAAAAAGAGGCGTAATATAAATAATTTTTTTTGAAAAATATACCCTACTTTGGGAAAAGGACTAAAGTTACCCTCCGTTACGAATTTGGGTAAAAAATACCAATGGAAATTCCCAAAATAACCTGATTTCAGTTTTTAAATCCGCTCCATTATTTAAATCCGCTCCATTATTTAACCCTCCAACTAAATAATAACCCATGTGATCCCCTTATTGCTGAATTGTGAGATAGCACTGTGGAATTCCGAAGAAATAACTTGGGGAAATTGTATAGATCAAGAGACAGATCTTAGATGGGCACTGGGATTGAAAACACTTGCACTATTAACCGGATCCCCACTTGCTGAGTTTAATTTCTTGGTGCTGGCTCAAATGAAAAAGATTTGTATATTTCATTACGTATTTATTTTATGAGTATGGTGTGTGCCAGTGACGGTGAGTGCCAAAGTAGGAAGAGATAAAAGAACGAGACCATATCTTATGCTCCGTTTGATACTTTGATCAGTTTTGTTTTTCTTTTTTGTTTGGGTGGGGGTGGGGGTTGGGGGTAATAAGGGATCATATGGGTTATTATTTAGTTGGGTCGGATTAAATAATGGAACGGATTTAAATTGAAATCAAGGTTATTTTGGGGGATTTGGGGATTTTCGTTAAAAGATGATATATTTGAAAACTTTAATGACGGGGTATTTTTTACCCAAATTCGTAACGGATGGTATTTTAGCCCTTTTCCCAAAGTAAAGGGGTATTTTTGACCATTTTCCCTATAAATAAGCTTATAAATGACCAAATTACTCTCTCATTATCTTGATAAAAATATATACTCTCTGATTATAAACAATTGATTAGTATTAGATAAAAACTGCACCCGGTGTGAACTTAAAATGCAAATACAAAAAACGTTAAGTTATCTATATCTTTTATAAGCAATCAAGGTATATTTTTTCACATATACATGGTATGGGATTTGGGGGACAGGAGACAGGGAAGCAACTAAGACGTAGCATAGGCCTGTATATCTTGCGTAGATACGGAAATGGAATTCCCAATGGCCGGAAAAAAGATTCATATGAGAAAACATTAGTAACGGTCCTCTACTTGAAACGGATAAAGATACATGAACAGTCATTTGATAGCAATAACAATTTGTGTAATTGTAGTAGAGGGCTGTTAAGGTTAGTGCATTTGCACGAGGAACTAGACTGTACGTTTTTACACTTTCCCCAGATACAACTCAGCTTTAGAAGTTGCTTATTGTTCATGTTTAAAAATTAAAATCATATCTCTTCCAAGGTGTACATGCTTTCATTTAGAATTATTTTTTTCCCCCTCCGATACTTCCCAACACGGCAACAAGCTACAAAGTTGGTGATGGATTATATGTCTACGAGGATAAAATCTTTGTCCAAACAAAAACATCCTCTTTTCAACATGCAAGGAACTTTATTATAGCACACAAATTACAACATAGACCGATGTTCATCCAAAGCTCCCTAACATAGGTACAGTACCATTTTCACTATTTGAACTTCAGTATTCTCATGACTCCGCCATAAGCGATGTGATACACAGCTATATGTACTTTTATTCATAACTAGAAGCATAGGTGCCAAGTATGGAAACCACTTTTCCTGATCTGACATGAAAGAACCAGACGCCATCCTCATCCTTGTCACAATGCCCTCAGAAAACAAAAAAGCATTCTGCCAAAATGCAAGTCCATCAGTTGAGTCGATGGGTTTGAAGGAAACTTTCAAGGCGATGGATGGCCTGCTCATTGAAATACTAACAACTAGTTAAATGTGATATATCAGTGGTTGTTGGTGCACAAGTATGACTATTTAAGGCAAAATAACAAATGAACAAAGTAAACATTCTTCATCTCCAAAGCAATTAACAACCTCAGATTCTTGCATCAGCCGGTGGCGTCAGGCTGCTTTTCTGGCACAGCATCCTGGAAAGCAGGCAGCTCTTGGTAAGCCTCATATACCCTCAACAGAGTAGGGAATTGATTCTGCACATTGCACTGACCACTTTTAGGAAGGAGACATCTGTTAAAGAGAAGTAATGTAAACGTATAACTTCACCTAAGAAATATGAACGTTCCACCATTGACTAAGGCAAAACAAGTTAAGTGGATATACCATCCAGTTTTTTACTTCTTGAAAGCGACAATTGATTAAAAGAATAATAGACCAAAAGAGAAGTTAGAAAGCAATGGATTGGCAGACGCTAATCACGGTAAGGCAAACTATACAGGAACAATCTATTGCGGCTACCAAGACAAATGAAATGAAGCAGCAATGAGTACCCTTTTATCTGATAAAGAAAGCTAGTAGTGCACTGCCTTGTCTCTACTAAAAGATGAGAAAATATAAGTATATTTTACGTGCTCATTATGTAAGCCACTAAGAAACAATTCACAAGATCAGGTGCTAATTAGCTGAGGCTTGCAAGACACTGAATAAGATTCTACATAAATCAAGAAAGACGTTATTTTCCCTTCTTTAGGATTACAAAATCTTTATTGTACCATGTTCTTTTAGTACCAGAAAGTGAGTAGAAACGAAAACGACTTTCATGTACACAGTGGGATGTTTACAAAGGCACTACCATGTCAATTTCAAAACGCTTGATTGCGGCATGGATCTGAGGTGCCAGAAACAAGTCGGCCTGCAAGTTACAAAATAAGTTAAGCATCTGAATTGGATTCGATATGGCATAAAAGTTGTCCATCTTTTCGGTCTGTTAGAGGTAATACTGAGTGAACTGAATTGGGATTTGCTATTCTACCATTAAAGTCATCCCTATTTTATCTTGCAGGTATACTTGTAAGTTCTTAAATTAAGTTCTAGTGAGATTACTTATTATATCAAAATTGAATGCTCTTTACCTTCTTTGACCAAATTAAAAAAGCATATGAGACCTAACAAATCTTTAGCTGTCACGGTTACTAATTTATACAGCATTGTACTTGACAAAAATGGTACAATAGCTGATTATTGGGATGGAAGCTCATGAACATTTTAATTTTGAAGGAATTTTAAAGACTGGGAGATAGAAAGGGTGGAGATTTTACTAAATATTGCTAACAGCATTTCCCTGAATGTTATTAATGAAATTTCCCTTTACTTATCAAGGAAAAAAGAAACATGGTGCACAGTGAGTTGCTAAGATCAACACATGTATGAAAGACATCAAGACTTTCGTTAGCATTATCTGGTGTCGGTGCATATGTAGGCAGCAATATATGAACTGGAAAGAAACAAACCACATAAACTTCATCTCCTGTTGCATACTTCCCAGCATAATCTTTTAGTAGCTTTTCAAGTGCTGCAAAAAGCAAATCTCTGTAAGAAAACCTCTAGACCGACTGATTCAAATCCTTCTTCTAACAACTCTTACTGCTAAAGTAAAAATCAGTATATTCTGGTGAATAGCAATCAACTGCAGTACATCAAACTATCAATCCTAGCATGCTGTGTCCTCAAGGATCCAAGCATCTAAAACACATGCTACAGATCTACAAGAAAAAAACTTTTCAGATAATAATTTGTTTTATTTCCTAAACTCATCAACTTGATCCAAAACTTCAAGAAGAGAAATAGCATGTGGCTGTTACAAATTAATTAAATTGATTTTCTTCGGTCTCTTCCCAAATGAAGAGGAACACCGGCAGGACAATAAAGTTGGATATCTCAATATGAGAAGAAATTTCCTTCGGTTGAAAATGGTTGTGTAGTAACAAAAAGCTTATAAGAAACAAAGAAGAAAGAGAAGACCCTTAAAAGGAACAGAGGAATTGGCTGATACACAATTTGTGTTTGTTGACCTACCCCATAACTATGTTCAATTGCAGCTTGAATCTATGTTACAGTCATATAATCTGAATTATCTTATTTGTCAAAAAAAATCCTTCTGGAGTAAAATCCATCTTAAAGAAGACAATACAGAAGTGAGTGAATAACGGGGTCACTGAAACGAAACTGGATACTGGAAAAAATTGTTTCTTTCTTCCATCGAGCACCATTTTTCTTCCCAAGTCATGGAGGTGGATTCATAGAGCCAGCAAACAGATGATTTGGCGTTCACAGGAACTCGTGGGTTATTCAAACAGACTGATGTGTGCCCATTTACTTGGTGTAGGTACACTTTCCAAGTTAGAGAACTCAATGAGATTATAGGCTTGCGGTAAAGATCTAGCTGGAATCCATTAGTTGAATTATGGACTTCATGTCTCCTTTTTTTAAAAAGAAGAGTTGATTTTACGACAAGATTCAGAAGACCGTAAAAAAAAAAGAATCAGGACCAGTTTGGCCGGGGATATTGATAATGGCAAATAGTTGCCCTCCCTTTTAGGCAGGGATCATACTAAGAGAAAAGACAATCTCTGTTAATAAGCATCTGAATAGAGGCCCCATGAAATACCCAATGCCTAAGAATGAAACAGTAATTTAGCTTGAAGTTACTACAACAACCTTTACCATTGTCTAGGATTAACTTATAACCGCGAGTGCTAAGTTAGGTACTCGACAACTGCAACAATACGTAGCAAGAAAATGACCATTCTTAGGTCCTTGTTAGGGCACATTTATAAAATTCAGAAAAGGAAATGTATGTCATTCAATTCGCAAAGTCAGGCAGGTAGAGGTGCTATCCAAATCTAATCCTATGAGCTGTACATCGGACCAAAATACGTATCAAAAACAAATTTTATGGGACAGATTAGTTAGCATCCAATCACGCTATGTCTGCAAAGGCGCTAAACACAATATTACCTTCAAAGCCTTTTCTTATATGAGTTTGAACCCAAGGGGTTGTCTCATTAGGGCCAACTTTTTCTTGGATGTACTTCTGTGAATGGGAAGGCCAAAAAAAGTAAATCATATGAATCTGTATACACTTGAAAATGACCTCATATGACCAGCAAAGAGAATAATAATTTAAGCTCACAAGTACAGCAAGATTCTGTAGAGGCTGAATGTTTGCCGCAACAATGTTTGCAGCCTGCAGAAATGGAAAACATGGGAGATTTGCTAAATGAATTCCAATTCCAAGAACTTGAGCAAAGGAATATTTCAGAAAGAAAAAAGAGGCAAAGAGAAAGATATGGTTGAGAAGGAGCTATTGGTATTCACAAGAATTAAAATTTGTCACTTTCCTGCAGCTTATTTCAAGTGAGGTATCAGCGCAGTAGTGAAGTGGTAGCAAAGAAGGCCATATCCCGAGATAGATGATAACAGAGTCCCAAAGTTTTCACTAGCTACATGGCATTTTCATATGCTTAACTGGACTATACTACTTTGCTCATGGACTTGGAAATACTAAAAAGTTAAGGTCACATACATGTGAGAAGAGGGGACCGCGTAACTTTAGTCACTCGAGGCACATCTAAGTACTGAAACAATCAAATACTAAATATATCCAACAAGCAGCAGTATATCTAAGTCATCAGAAAGTAATACTTACGATGCACACGGTTCTTTGAATTCCTCAACAGGAATTAGATTGAGAACAAATAGAATTGAATGATGTGCTAAATCATTCAACATTGCATGATTTTTTTTATATATATAAGTATCGATCACGGTATCTTAAGTTCTTTTTATTTTCAAGTAAGCAATACTGGGTTTAAAAGCAATGGATTCATTCCCAATATGGAGGGGAAGTGTTTCAGCAGAGCCTCCAGGTGATAACCAAGTCATTTTCATTCCACTGCATGGAATCGCTAAAATTCAGTACCTCGGTCCAGCAGTTTAAATAATCAGACCCCAAAAAACTTTAGTTCCTTTTTTTTCATCAGTACTAAAGAACTTCAGCCTTTGATGGGGGAAAAAACACCATCCACTTTTCCTTTGTACCTGATAGTTGATTGCTCTTTTCTGAAGATCCTGAGGCAACAATGCTCGCTGAGGATACTTCTCTTCTAGATACTGCCCAAGAAATCTTCTCATCACAAACAACATAGTAATGATAAAAAAAATTACACACTCAAATAGCAGAGAACAAGAAAAACATACCATTATGATAGCAAAAGAGTCAGCAATTACTGCATCTCCGTTCACCAAAGTAGGCACATATCCAAGGGGATTCAGCTTCAAGTATTCTATTCCACACATTACAAAGGCCAAAAACAAAAAAGGTTCAAAAGAATTCTACAATAATTTGCTTAACACCCCCAAACCCCAATTTCTCATCTTTAATCCTAATTAATTACAACCAGCAGCTCCATATAACACTCTATTGTCCAGTAAATTTATACACATCCGGTAACTAAATTTTATCACCTGCAGCTCCTTTGTAACTTCCTAAAATAACAATCTTTCAAGAACTTAAACACACACAAAAAAAAAAAAAAAAACTAACCAGGGTCCCTTTGTTCTCCTGTAAGCAAGTTAACAGCTTTATACTCATATTCCAATCCTAACAAGGAAAACCAAAAAGGGTTAGTAAAGAATATATTTTTTTTCAATAAATAAATAAAAGAAAAGAGAAAACCTTTCAAATTGAGAGCTATGCGGACACGAAATGCACATGAGCTCCGCCAATATGAGTAAAGCTGCAACTTCTTTGACTCCTCCCCACTCCCTGCCTAAGAATTCATGAAATAAATAAGTGATCCATTAATTAAACAAACAAAAATTACCACTAAAAACCCATTTAATTGTTTTTTTTTGCAAACATAATTAGTGTAGTACGATGTTAGTACTCACCATAATCAAAGTTATCTAGTCAAGATAATTCAGGGACTATTAGAAATGATCAAGAAGGACTGATTATGTTCTACTGAAGTGGTACCAAAGTTGAAATTTACTTCTTGGCCGGCCCGGCCCGGCCCGAATACTACGCCGGCCGGGCCCAGCCCGATTACGTGCTAGTGTCCAAACATTTGTAAACGTGGCACCTTCTTTTCTCGTTCCATTTTCTTTATGGTGATCAAAAGTAGTTTTTTAATGTATGGTGATGGGATATTTTAATAGTGTTTTTAAAAAAAGTATTTTTGATAAAAAATTATTTATGTTTGGCTAATTAATTTAAAAATCACTTTTGAGCAGTAATTGATGTTTGATCAAGCTTTTAAAAAATATTTTTAAGTGTATTTTTTTTTTAAAAGTGTTTTTGGACAAAAGTTTTTTTTTTAGCTTCTGAAAAATTACTTCTGTTATTCCTTAGAAGCACTTATTTTCTCTCAAAAACTTGATTAAACATCTCAATTTTAAAAAATAAGCACTTATTAAAAAAAATTGGGAGAAAAATAAGCTTGATCAAACACGTTATTAGTCATTCATATATACCAGATAATCGAAATAGTCTTCAATCTATAAAATAATTTTTTTTAATTTTTAATGTATGCTGGATAAATGAAATAACCCTTAATTTTATTAAAAATAATCATTTTAGTTCTAAAAGTAACAAAGCAAATAATAAGATCTATTAAATTTAATCATCCACGCACGACATAGTCAAATGTTGATTATTATGAGAGGTTTTGTGCTTACTAATCTTAAAAAAACAATGCTTGTAATCTTTTTTTCCACTAAAAAGGGTTGGATTCTTTTTTTTTTCTCTCATTTATTCGGTGCACATCACTATTTTCGTTCTTTTTCTCTCTAGCATGAGTGAAAGGGTTGTTTTTGCTTCACTAACATGAGTGGTTGTTTAAATATAATTAGATTTTTTGACTTGTATTCCTACTTTTAAGGTGTAGGATTAAAGTGATCACTTTTTTATACATAATTGACTATTTTAATTATGTAATATATATTAAAAAAAATTAAAATGATCATTTTTTTCATATATTAAGAATTATTTCAATCACGTAGTATATATGAAATACTTAAACGTACAACCCTTATATATTAATGACCATTTTTATCATTTTCTTCCTTCTTCTCTTCTCCTTTTTTTTTCTTTAATCCTTTTAATATCTTTTGACTATGGGTATTCACAATTCAATGAAAATTTGATCCAAATTGAAAACCAATTAAAAAAATTGATAAAAGCTGAAAAATCAAATCAAATAATTTTTTTGAGTGAAATGAAAAGACCTACGTGAGATGTGATTTGATTTGATTTAGCAGTAAATTAAAAGAAACAACAACATTTGATTGTTATGATATTAACCAAGGAAAAATTGAACTGAATCATAACCAAATGACCATATATATACATAATATTATATGTTTTAGACAAAACTTATAAAATATTTCTAAATTTTTAGTATTCAGAAAAGGGCCAAAACTACCCTTGAACTATTCAAAAATGTTTAGATATACCCTTTATTTATCTATTGGGCTAAAAATACTTTTCTAATCATCTTTTTAGCTCATTTATGCCCTTTGACTAACACTCAAATTTAAATCTAAAAAAATGTTTATTAAAATTTTATGTTGAAACTTTTTATTGGCCAAAACTAAAACACCACCAATAAAAAAAACCACCCATATATATCTGTTTTTGGGACTAACCCGACCCGAACAAAAAATCTAACAAAAAAAAAGAGACCCACCTCCATCAAATTCCATGAAAGCAAAAGCTCCATGAAGTTTGGTACTCATAGTTTTGACTGTTCAGAAAGGATTATATTTGTTAACAGAGAAATGCTCATAGTTTTGTCTTAACAGATTTCTAAGTCAATCTTCTTCGTTTCTTTTATTCTAAGAATCTCACAGCTTAGTTTTGAATTTCGTTTGATTTTATAAAGTTTGAAGGAATTTTGTCATGTGGGTTAAGTAATTTTTGCATTCACCCAGCAGTAACATAGTGGCTACGGTGCACTTCCATGGAGCTTTTGCTTCCATGGAGTTTGATGTCTCTTTTTTTAGTTGGATTTTTTGTTCGGGTCGGTAAGTCCGAAAAACGGGTACACATGGGTGAATCTTTTTAATGGGTCGGATCTTCTAATTTTGGCCAATAAAAAGTTGTGACGTGCAATTTATATAAATATTTTTTTAATTCAGTGTTGACCGTAAAAGGCATAAGTGAGCCAAAAAGATGAGCGGAGTGGTATTTTAGTCCAATAGATTAGGGGTGAATATATTAACGGTTAAATTAATAACCCGAACCGATTATTGAGTTATTGGGTTAATGGTTCGGGTATCGGACGATGGCCTATGGTTCGATTCGGATATCGATTTGATCATTTTTGTTAATCGGTGAACTGATAACCCGATAACTATTTATTTAATTACATTTATATCCTTTCATATATAAAGTCATTTAAAGTTCTTTTTATTGTTTTACTCTTTTTCTATTCCTCTTGTATCCATTAAAACTAGTTAGGTTCTCCTGCTTGGATTTCACAAATTGGTACCTTTAAGAGTTCTATACTTCGATCATATGCTTTAGATTCTTGCCTCAACTGGATGTACTATTGTGTTGTGTAATGTAACTCAATGTCTCTTGGTTCATTTTTTGTCCAAGTTTATTTACGTCATTTCTATTCCAATTGGATAATTTTGTTCGAAGCTACTTTCAGTTTTAAAAATTGGTTCTTTGTTCTTGAAATTTTTTTGTGTGAAAACTTAACGGTTAAACCGATAACGATCAACAACCGATTAACCAATAACTCAGTAACCGATATTTTAACGGTTTAACATGTCTATAAATTGATAATTTTCAAATCCGAACCGAACCACCCAATACGCAGCCCTACAAATAGATGGATGAAAGATATATTTAAACCTTTTTGGATAGTCCAGTGGCATTTTTGGCCCCTTTTTCGTTCATTATTTTATCTTTTCGTTGACATGTGGATTTATCACAAATGTTATCATCTTTGTTCAACCTCAATTAATTGAATTACCAGCAATAGTATTAAAATCGGTGGATTGCCTAACAATAGAACATCATCCTTCACAACTTATCTCTACCGTCATGGTTACTTACTCGTTTTGTTATTTTTTTGAGGTTTTCTTTTTTATTTCACCTTACTTAACCAAAAAAGGATCTCAAAAACATGAAGTAACCATGACATTAAATAAAAGAAGAGAAGAAGAATCACCGCAGTAGATTATTAATTAATTCTTTGGCCTAAACTAAAAGTATGGCAAAGGCAACACTTGTAAATTGAATCATGAACATAGAGCAGAGTGAGTATTGTGTTTGAAATTTTCACAAATTTAATACTAAGCTTATCAGTATTTGAAGGTACTTCTGAGGCCTAAGAAAGATTACAAGTAAAGATTTCACCTAGAAATGTAAATAAAGTAGGAAAAAATAAAATTCTTATGTGGGGAGGATTTACAACATATAAAAATGATATGTGTGGCGGGTTAGAAATTTGGCAGGGTAAGGATTAATTGTTCCCGCCCCCGCCTGTTTCACCTCCTTATACTTAAACCCCGAGGATATAAGATAAAGGAAATTTGATGAGTAAATTTATTATAGTATAGTATATAGTTTCTTCTTTTCTTGTACTTTTTCTACATATACATATATGAGGGTGTTTATTTTCGCGTTTAATAAATATAAAAGTGCTTATAAAATCAAATGTTTATAAGCCAAAATAAATCACAAGCTATAAGTTAGTCTCTCTCAACTTATTATTTTTGAGCTTATAAGCACTTTTGGTTTGACCAAAACTTTTATTATTATATCCCTAATATTATGCTATAATCTCAAAAATACCCTTACACTAATAAAACCCTAACCCAAAAATACTATATTGATCTGATAAGAAATCTTTCTGTTTCTTCAATTAAAATATTTTGTGTACTATTTGAGTATGTTATACTAACGAACTTTAGTATAATTATTAGTAACTATTTTATTATAGTTTATGATTATAGTTTAGCTTATCATAAAATAATTTACCGTCATAATTTTATCTAATCAATTTTGTATCAAAACTTAAATGAGGCATAAATTATTTTATTTTTGAATTAATTTGGAATTTAAAAACTGATAAATGTAACATTCTTCTTAGTATAAACAACTTTAGAGGTATTAAAGTCATTTTAACAGGAAAAATGTTTATCGGCACTTTTTGCCAAACACTTCGACAGTTTATTATCTGTTTCAGCACTTCTTTTTAAAGGTTAAAGATAGATATTTTATAACATACTAAGTCAAAAAATTACAAGAAAGATGTGTTGTCTACGATATATTGGTTACCCATAGAAGTTAATAACGCAACAGTGGAAGCATCAACTTCCTTAGTAGCTAGAGAAAGACTAAATAAGTCTTTTATATAAGAGATCTATTTTCATCCTTCTTCACTCCTCCTTTTGACAACGAATCAGGCACCTGGTTTGCTTGCCTAAAGCTATGGCGGGGCAGCAACATTTTTACATTGAGCATCAACCATCTGCATTGAAGAATAAGATTACTATAAGCGGCATATCCTTTAAGTATGGTTTTGATTAAATCAGTACAATCTGTATCTATTTCAATATGCAGTAGTTGCCTATCCAAGGTCATTGTCAATCCTTCAAGTAAAGCCTGAAGTTCACCATGTAAAGGGGAATCTGCTTGCACAAGACCATTATAACCTGCAATCCAAGTACCGTCAATATTCAGTTTATACTTTATACCAAGAATGTCGTGAACTCGTGATGGTATTATGGGTGAGAAAGCTATATTCCCTTGCATGAGCCAGAATAGTATTGTGATTTATATTGTAGTTGGTGTTATTATGATTATTATGATTTCTGTTAATTCAGATTGGTGTTATTATGGTTTCTGTTAATTCAGATTGACCAAATAATAAAAGAATAGAGCTCATCCCAAGAAGAGATGTACCGGGGTAGGGTGGGAGTGCTCAATCTAACTGAATCTAGCCAATGATTATGATCGCTCATATCTAAAGATCCAAAACTAGTCCAGTAATCATATGTTCCTGGGCATTGAAGAAAGATGTGGGTAGTTGTTTCTTCATTTTTTCTGCATACTAGACATTGAGGATCAACATTCATTCCAACGTGATGGAGATAAACTCTACTTGGAATCCTATTATGATAGCATAATCATAAGAGACATTTGATCTTGTTATGACATGGGAGGTGCCAAATCCAAGTAAAGTTTTTCTTCGAAGAAATTCCATGTTCAATAAAGGGGTAACAAGAACATGTGGTGAAGGTTGTAACTATTAGCACGTGTGTACCACTATTGTATTTACCATATTTAGTGTTATGTAATTATGGTAGAATTAGAATCCCTGTTGTATAGGGATTCCACATTGTACACCTATATATATTTTGTATTAATGAGAAGGCTCCCTAAAGGGAGATTAATACAATTCTACATGGTATCAGAAGCCTAAACCTTATTTCGGACAATACCCCCTCTTTTCTTTTCTCGGAGCTTGGTCCACGCAAAACAGAGAAGACATCACAGTCTTGTCTTTTCCCTGCAACATTGTTTCTTTAATTCAGTTATTAAGTCATTGATAATTACAGTTTCTTTTGAATATACAGTTTCTTTGAATATACAGTTTCTTTATTTCAGTTATTAAGTCATTGATAATTAATTGTCTTGATCATGTTTAAAATACACGCTATCTACCATCAAGTTATCCATCACATCATTCCTCCCGCTACACCTCTTTCCGCGGGGATCCTCAATTATGGATTACGCTTGATACTACCGTTCTCCAGTGGATCTATTCCACTATTTCGGTTGACCTTTTACATACGATTATTGAGCCGGATACCACGGCTATGGCTACCTGGAATAGATTGCGTGACATATTCCTAGATAACCAACATTTACGTGTCGTCACACTCGAACAGGAATTCTCTCTAGTTCGCATGGAAGACTTACCAAACGTATCGGCATATTGCAAGAAACTCAAGGAGTTGGCGGATCAACTCCGTAATGTTGGCGCACCTGTAACCAATAATCGTCTGGTTCTACAATTGGTTGTCGGCCTTTCGGAGGCCTATAATGGCGTTGAAACTCTCCTTCGTCGAAGCAATCCTCTTCCCGCCTTTTATCAAGCCCGCTCCATGCTTACTTTGGAATAAGCCGGTTTGGCTAAAAAGGCGGCTACCGGAGCAAGTCCCATCGTCATGATGGCGTCCTCCCCAAGTTCTTCAGGTTTTGATGATAATTCGGCCAAAACCGTAATCATGTTGGCGGCAAAAATAATCGAAAAAATACTAACAAAAACTGCGGGGGCAAACGCGTGATTCCGGTGGTGGTCGACAAGCGGCGGTGGGCCCAATCCGGTGACGATGGCCCACCACCCTCTGGTCCCAAAGAATGGGGCCTATGGCGATGGGGCTTGGGCGGTGGGCCGTGGGCGGCGGCCACTTATACTCCAAAGAATTCCGGCGGTGGGCTGGCCAGCAATTCAGGCCCAGCAACCAGCAGTGGCGGCCCACTGGCCAGTGGCCCAGCAGCGCCAGTTCCAGCAGCTACGACCCAGCTCAGTCACGTCCTGGAATACTTGGGCCCCGACCTCCGCAAGCCCACCACGCAGCAGGCCCCACTCAGACCGATATCGAGGCTGCAATGCACACATTGGGGTTGACTCAATCGGACCCAAATTGTTATATGGACACCGGTGCCACTACTCACATGACTTCCGATTCAGGTACTCTCTCATCTTATTCCAATTTGAGCAACCCTCGGGGTATAATTGTTGGTAATGGCAACTCTATTCCAATTCAGGGTTATGGTCAGAAAACGTTGTCTCCCCCCAATCCACCATTTATCTTGAAAAATACTTTACATGCCCCTAAATTGATTAAAAATTTAGTGTATGTCCGAAAGTTCACCACTGACAATTCTGTTTCTGTTGAATTTGATCCTTTTGGTTTCTCTGTGAAGGATTTCAAGACGGGGAGTCATCTCATGAGGTGTGATAGTAGGGGGACATTTATCCTATCATGCCCTGTTTCAGTCCATCGAGTCAAGCCTTGCCGTCAGCTTTTGCAGCCATTTCTCCTTCCTTGTGTCATGCTCGCATTGGTCATCCGGGATCTTCTATTTTATCAGTTTTAGATAAAAATAGCTTTATTTTTTGTAAGGGTACGAGTCGTACTCAACTTTGTCAATCTTGTTCATGAGGAAAATTTATTAAATTGCCATTTGTGGACTCAAATTCTCATACTTCAAAGCCTTTTGATATTATTCATAGCGACCTAATGGACGTCTCATGTTCTAAGTTCGTTAGGTCATCGATATTATGTTTTGTTTTTGGATGATTATTCTAAATTTTTATGGACGTTTTCAATTGCCAATAAATCTCAAGTGTTTTCTGTCTTCATAAAATTTAGAGCTTTCATTAGAACACAATTCGAAAGAGAAATAAAAAATATTCAGTGTGATAATGGGAAAGAGTATGACAATACAGTGTTTCGGGAGTTCTGTGATAATAATGTGATCAATTTTCATTTTTCGTACCCTCATACATCTTCTCAAAATGGGAAAGCCGAACGCAAAATTCGTTCCATAAATAACATTGTCCGTACTCTCTTACTTCATGCTTCCATACCCCCGTATTTTTGGCATCATGCTCTGCAAATGGCAACATATCTCCTTAACATAATTTCGTCCAAAGGTCTGACATATTCTTCCCCCCTCCAAATCCTATATAATAACAACCCTTCTTATTCTCATCTTCGGGTTTTTGGGTGCTTGTGTTATCCGTTATTCCCATCCACCACAATTAACAAACTTCAGGCTCGGTCTACTCCGTGTGTATTTTTGGGTTATCCATCTAATCATCGTGGTTATAAATGCTTTGATTTATCCTCCAAGAAAATCATAATTAATCGCCATGTCATTTTTTATGAAACCCAATTTCCTTTTATGAAAGTTCATACTCCCGAGCCTAGGTCGCATAATTTTTTGGATGACCAAATATCCCCGTATATTATTCGGCATTTTTCGGACATCTCTCACACTCAAAACTCTCCAGCGGGCCCATTGCCCCCTGGCCCCACTGTACCGTCCCACATTCCAGTTACTGGATCAATCCCAGCAATTGGGCCAGTCCATCCCACGGTCGAACCGGTCCAGCATTCCAGATTCCCGATTTGGGCGGCCAAGAGCCCACCGCTGGGCCTCGCCACGCCACCCGTCCCGGGCCCATCAAATTTCCAAAATTCACTCAATCCTTCCTTGAGTCATAGACCGGTCACTCGTAGTCAGCGGGGCATTTTTACACCTAAAAGACATTTTAATTTACATTCTGATGTCTCTAAATCCCCCTTGCCCCGTAATCCTGTGTCCACTTTAAATGACCCTAATTGGAAGATTGCTATGACATATGAATATAATGCTCTTATTGATAATAAGACGTGGGAGTTGGTGCCCCATCCTTCTGGTATTAATGTTATCAGGTCTATGTGGATTTTTGCTCATAAGGAGAATTCGGATGGGTCATTTGCTCGACATAAGGCGCGGCTGGTAGGTGATGGTAAGACTCAGCATGTTGGGATAGATTATGGGGAGACGTTTAGCCCGGTAGTCAAGCCGGCTACTATTCGCACTATGCTTAGCTTGACTCTTTCAAAGACTTGGTCTATTCATCAGTTGGATATCAAGAATGCTTTCCTACATGGTGATCTCAAGGAAACAGTCTATATGCATCAGCCGTTGGGTTTCAGGGATCCCAACCGTCCTTATCATGTATGTTTGTTGAAGAAGTCCTTATATGGGCTTAAGCAGTCTTCACGGGCCTGGTATACGAGGTTTGCTGACTTTGTTTCGACTATTGGGTTCACTCACAGCAAGTCAGATAATTCCTTGTTCATCTACCATCGTGGTTCGTCCTTGGCCTACATTCTGTTGTATGTGGATGATATCATTTTGACCGCTTCTTCCAATGCCTTGCGCCAGTCTATCATGGCCATGCTCAGTTCTGAGTTTGCTATGAAAGACTTAGGGCCCTTGAGTTACTTTTCGGGGATTGCCGTCAAGCGTCGTTCAGGTGGTTTGTTTTTGTCCCAAAGAAAGTATGCGGTTGAGATCATCGAGAGGGCATGGATGTCATCCTGTAAGTCCACTTCCACTCCAGTTGATGCAAAACCCAAGCTTAGTGCCGCGGCAGGTGCACCATACGAGAACCCGACCCGCTATCTCAGTCTTGTAGGGGCCCTCCAGTATCTTACCTTTACCAGACTGGATATTACATATGTTGTTCAGCAAGTGTGTTTATTCATGCATGATCCCAGAGTTGAGCACATGAATGCAGTCAAACGCATCATTCGGTATATTGAGGGGACACTGGACTATGGTTTGCACTTGTATCCTTCATCTACTTCCACACTTGTCTCGTACACAGATGATGATTGGGGTGGTTGTCCCGACACCAGACGGTCGACGTCTGGCTAATGTATGTTCCTTGGCAACAACTTGGTCTCCTGGTCGGCAAAGCGTCAGGCAACTCTATCACGCTCAAGTGCAGAGGCCGAATATCGAGGGGTAGCGAATGTGGGCTCTGAATCATGTTGGCTACGTAATTTGCTTTTGGAGCTTCATTGTCTCATTCAGAAGGCAACCTTGGTATATTGCGATAACATTAGTGCCATCTACCTTTCAGGTAACCCGGTTCAGCACCAACGCACTAAGCATATCGAAATGGACATTCACTTTGTCCGTGAAAAGGTTGCTAAGGGTCACGTCCGCGTCTGCTATGTCCCGTCTCGTTATCAAGTTGCAGACATCTTTACGAAGGGTCTACCCGCGGTCCTTTTTGAAGATTTTAGGGACAGTCTCAGCGTTCGAAGACCGCCCGCTATGACTGCGGGGTTGTGTTAAACAAGGTAATATACCCGTGATATACACGAAATATACAGAAGTATTTATCACATGTATATTGCCTGGCCCAGTTTTCGGTTATTGCCCAGCTCTCGTCCAGCAGGATCACGAGGCCCAATCTCGGGAGCCCATCACGGGATTGGTACAAGATATCAATCTTGTATATATGGTATATATATTTGATGTATATTGTAATGTATTTGTTACCTAAATTAGGATTATACACTACCATAATTGTAGCATTTTCAGTCGTTGTAAATTCAGCTTTAACAATACAGGCATATATAACAATATTACCGCCTATTATCAATGAGAATTTCTGAATTCCATACTATACTATTGTCGTAGTGTCTTGTACTCCCTCGGTCCCATATTACTTGTCAACTTTCGCCTTTAAATGCTCCTCATAAATAAAAGATGTATTTTTACTATCTTATATTTATCTCTCCCTAATAAATTGTACTCTAATTAATATTAAGGGTAAGATGGAAAAAAATTAATTAATTTTTTGTAAATTGATAAGTACTAATTTGGAATAGATATTTTTCAGTAACGTGGACAAGTAATATGGGACGGAGGAAGTATCTAATTTACTCTGATTTTATATTTGCAATGACTATTCTAAAAAGCTGTTGCTCTTTGTAGAGGTTCATTTTACTTTATCTGACCTTTATCATGGACTCCACAGATAAGGAGGCATTAACCCAAATGGCCTTTCTCCAAGTTACTACTACTACTTAAATTTTGTCCTCGTTAGCCAGTGCGCTGTATTTGTCTGCAAAATGAGAAAACAAAAGGATTAACGTAAGTAGCTGTCCACTCGACCACTTAAACTAAACTACTCCTGCATATGTATAATATAAGTATAATATGTATATAATCTATGTATACTGACATACAATCTCTACTTTCATTTGAGCTGGCCAATGAGAATGATTTATCTTTCAATACGTCTATCCAATGACATATATCAATTTGAGACTAATGAGAATGATGTATCTATTAATACATCTGTCCAATGACAGATCAACTTGTACAATGGAAATGACATCTAACATGAATTACAAATCAAGAAACCAAAAAGACCTTCAATGTGTAGTACTTCTAAATTGGACTTGTTTGGTTTGAGCAATTCAATGTTGACAATGACAATGCACATATTTACGTACATAAATGATTATACCAAATCAAATAATTTAGACATAATTGTTGAAAACCATATTATGTGATTATAGTTAATTGATAATTACGTGTATGAAAGACATGTTTAGTGTTTATTAATTTGATGAAAAATCAGGTATAGGTAATATATGTGTACATCCTATTCTCTTCAGATCCACTTTGTGGGATTACACTGGTTATGTTGTTGTTGTTGGCGGTGAGAAGTCAGGTATAGTAAAATTTACCCTTTTTATATCTTCCTACTTCTAATCAACCGTTTTAATTTCCTTCATTGTTTTTTATTGGCTGAGTGGGATTATTATCTCTAGCTAGCAATACGTGAAAAGGACACTGCAAAAAAATACACCAAAAGATTCCTCAAATGGATTAATGATGTTCCTGTAAGTGGACCTGACTGATAGTTTCATTGCATGGAATGCCACACTCAATTGTCAGCGACTGGGGACCCGATCTTCATTAGCAATTTATGGCATGAGTTCTTTCGTTTACAAGGGACATAATTTCACATGAGTATTGCTTTACACTCTTTTCCCGGGTGGGACTTCTTATACCTAAACGCAGCAAGCCCCGCGAGTAGTCGAACAAATCAGAGGTTGTCGACGAAGGGGTCAAAGGTTGCGCTTGCGATAATCCGAAGGTTGCGCAAGACCCCTTCAACCTCGCCCGCGTGTTAGCTTGCTTGTATTATCGCTCGCCTGCCTGATCTGCTTTCTGGCTAGCTTCTATTGTATTGTTGATTTTGGCTGAGGAATGAGTGACTCTAGTTTAATCTTTGAGGAAAATGTCACCAATCAATTTCCTCACATCACATTAATTTGAGTAGGTTACGTTAATAAATACTCCCTCCGTTACCTGATAAGTGGTGTTTTAGGCTTTCTATTTTATTTCAAAATAAGTGGTGCTTTAGGATTTCAAGAAGAAATTGATTTTATTCTTCCAAAATTATCCTTATTTATATAATTAAGAACCATTAAGTATCTTTTCTTTTCTAAATATTAATTTGAGATAGGTTAGTAAAAACACTCATAATTTCTAGGAGTAATCAATTTCTTAGGAGATGTGCATAAGCTAAAAATATTATTTATTATGAGACGGATGGATTAATACTAATTTCCTATCCACCAATTTATTCCCTACACTCACATGCACGTAATTTGCCATCATTTTCTGCAATTATTTGCACACTTCCAGGGATTTAGGGATCATACAAAATTGTATTTCATGTTCATTCCATCTGTTGCCTCAAGTTCTCCACCCTGGCTGGCATTAAGAGTATTAATGATAGACTTGATCTGCTCTGTCATCTTCTCCATTTCCCTCTCCACAAACTCGGCCTGTTCATACATTGCATCCCTTGTTGATGCAGCTTCATCATCAAGAATCACTCCTCTCTCATCTTTGTAAATTCGATCAGCTTCTTCTTCCATGCTTTGCAATGCCTGATATAATCAAATATTAAAAATGTGTTCTATCTAACAGTTTAAGCTTTTAGATCAGATGGTCACACACTTCAATATGATATTATAGCAGGTCAAAGGTCCTGGGATGGAACCTCACCGCCACCCATTCTCAAAAAGAATTTCCACGTGCTTGGACCATGAAAAAAAATCAGGTCAGCACGTGAGGGGCGTGTTGAGAATATAATCAAATATTAAAAGTGTGTTCTATCCAACAGCTTAAACTTTTAGATCAGATGGTCACACGCTTCAATACTTAGTAATATCCCCGGGTCATGGGACCAGCTACGCCATTGGAGTTTTTATGATTTTTATTTGGTTATTTCACAACTATAAATTATATGGGGTGAAGCAATAACTTTTGCCTATCTGCATGGGTTATAGATGCATAAAAGCGACAAAACAAAAAAAATTTGGACCATGTATAAGACCTACTAATATTTAAGAAAATAAATAAATATGAAGTATAGTGTAATATAAGTTTGTTTGGTTATAATGGAAGTCATTTTTCATGCATTTTTTTCAAGGTTTGGTAGATGAGTGAAAAATATTTTATGAAGTAGTTATCAATAAAAATAATAATAACAATCAGAGAGTGTTTGATAAAGTTTTCTTGAGTACTAAAGATTAACAATAATGTAAGTATTAATTGGTACAAGTAACATGTAAAGATAATTATATTGTAAAGAACTTTCGCCTACCAGTGAGGGGAAGCATTTTCTCCCTTATGATGGAAACAATAATAATTTATGACAATCAATCGCTAGTAAAACGATGTTCTCATTGAAAATATATTTTTTTTAAAAAGATTTATGTCATTCCAAACACACCTAAATGAAGATTAGAGCTACGACTAGAAATCATGAAATTCCAAACTTATCCTTGGATAAGAACTTATTGTCTCTTGGAAAATATATAGATAAAATAACAAGGAAATTAATGCTATATCGGCGATAAAAGGAAATGCGCCATCCTATAATTGACACATTTAGGTCCACAATTATTTTTATTTTTGAGAAACGACTCTTCAATATATAAATTGTCCACTAATAGATTTAACTTTTGTTTTTTGTTAATTAATACGAGTGTGAAATTTCAGCTAGTATAATCCAATACTGTTGACCTCTACAAAGAGTCGTACCATTAATTATTTTCATAACATCAAATCGTTATTAATTATTTTCATAACATCAAATCGTTATTAATTATTATGGGTAAAACCAAATAAGATGATGACTTTGTCCGGGGTTATTTCAAGCCTTTCTTTATTTTGATTTTTTTATTTACACAATGTAGTACTTTAATCAGTCTTATCAATCCTTATCGAGGAATTGATGCTCGAAAATCATATAAATATTTTCATTTGGCGCCTTTTTACTATACAAAATGAAAGATGCAAATTAAATGTTGATTATAATTAGTAAAAGAAAATAGTGAAGAACTGGTGTATCCATTGCTTAAACTTGTTTACTGGGGACCTGTGAATGAGCAAATTTCAATTTTGAAAAGGGCAAATCGGGGAAGATTTTTTAATAAATTGATAGATGAAAATGAAAGTGTAGTGTTTCTTTATTTTTATTTGTGGGTTTAATAGGAACTAGTTGTTGAAGAATCTCATTCCACCAAAGAAAGCAAAAAGGAAAAGGGATGTGATTAATGTTGAGTTGTAGAGCCTAATTCATTTATCGACACTATAAAGATCCTACGCAGAGGGTTGGAATCAGCCGATTGGAATCAGCCGATTGGGATTAGCCGATTGGATCAGCCGATTGTGGGGGCAGACATTAGTCGGTGTAATGTTATTAGTGGAGGGTAATTTGAGAATTTTAGGCTTGTATTATGTTCGCCCTAGTTTTCTCTATATATAGTCTAGGGCGATGTTTTTCTCCTGGTGGTCTTGAGAGATTTTTGAGTAGTTCTTTTGAGCGCAGCCGAGCGGTAGTGAGACAAAAGAGAGAAGAGAGAATTGTAAACTCAAAACTCCATTATAGTAAAATCTGCAGCGGCAAGTGGACTAGCTCTCGCATTGAGGTGAACCACTATAAATCTGTGTGTGTTATTTGTTATTCGTTTGAATTTATTATTTTTTGATTAGGTAGGATTTGGATGTAAATCCTAACAATTAACAAGTAATTATCCTATCTATCACCAAGAATTGTGGTGGGTGAATATAATTTTTCTACTTTTAATTAAAGTTTTAGAATTCAAATTCTGAGAATGAAAAAAATTATAATAGAAAGCACTTCTCATTAAAAAGCTTTAGGCCTACCACCAAGAATTCAAATTCCTAAGTAGAAAATAAAAAAAATGAAAAAGTAATTACCTACATAAGAGTCGACTGACCATCTCAGCCATTGGCGGGAATTTCGCCCGCATCCGATCCCCAATTCTTGTTCACCCCGGATGATCGTGTTGGGGCCCTACGAGTGAGCAGAAAAGGGAGGAGGAAAGAGTCTTTTTTTAGAGTGACGAATAGAATCGAATTCATGTTCATGCTAACAGAAGAGCGGATCCAATACCAAGACCTATTTTTGCGTCTTTCTTCTGGAAACTTACGAGATGTTATTTTTCCGGGGAGTCTGACTCTTCAATAAAAAAAAAAGACGGTCGTGTGCGAGTCGGCTGGAAAAACACAAGCTTAACACGTCTTAGAGGTAATGCTATACTCCATTCTTCCTCCCGGCTTCCTTTCTATTCTCACTCTCATCCAACTGATGAACTATCCCCCCCCCCCTCTCCCTCCGACGCGAGAGCACAGAGCTATTGCAATATTCCCTTAGTTTACCTTTACTTCTGCACAATAAACTTTAAATAAAGTGCATTACTCATATTAATTAGTATAT
Organism: Anisodus acutangulus; assembly: GCA_029783415.1. NCBI lineage: Eukaryota > Viridiplantae > Streptophyta > Magnoliopsida > Solanales > Solanaceae > Anisodus > Anisodus acutangulus. The sequence goes on along the minus strand of CM056510.1, from coordinate 34,214,841 downwards.
AGTTTCTATAAATTTGAAAAATTATTTAGCGATGAATAGTTAAGGGTCTAGTAGATCATATAGAGAAATGAAGGGGAAATGCCAAAAAAAAAAAAACACAATAATAAATTTTTATGAAGGTTTTATAAATTCTTATTTTTAGTTTTCAAATGTGCATTAATAATACAATAAAGAACAATAATAAATGGATGAAAATATTCCATATTGTTATAAAAATCACACAAAGAATTTTGGCGATGCTACAATTCACTTGAACAAAATATATTGAGTATATATAAATGTGAAAAGAAAGTTTACAAAGAGTGAACACTCTTGTACCTTAGATTTCATAAGAAATAGTCTCAATTGATGTTACTACATAATTCAAGATACAAAAGGATTATCTTGAGCCATGAAATATGTAATAAAATACTAGCACCTTGATTTTCCCTCTCCTTTCTTTAACACTTATGCTTGCAAGATGATGAAGACTTACAAGCTAGAATTTTTAGTGTGTATGTATGAGTGGAGAGAGGGACCAAGAGTCCCCTATTTATATTGTCAAATATCGTATTCCATCAATAAGATATTTGACTCTTTGTCTTCCTCTGTTTATAATTCATAATCCACATCCATGTACATTAATTTTAGTTTTATTCAGAGAATATGGTAGAAAGTGGAGTAACATAGAGGTTACGAGCATGCTACTTTAATGTAGTCACGAAGACCACAAATTCTTGCACATATGTGTCCAGATATTGTTGAGAACTGCATTCACATTGTCTGTCACTTGCATAATTCTCAGTAGCAAAGAGAATGTGATTATATTCACTATTGAGATAGAGGCTCGGTATAGCTATTCTCCAGCACTCAATTATTTTTCAATTCAATATCTTGCCTGTACTATTTATAAGGTTTTTATTTTGTTCGTACTATTCAATTTGTTTTGATCAATTTCTTTAAGTTATATAAAGCTGATCTTAGAATAGGTTATGTATCACCTCTTCGACCTAAATTCATATATTTGTCTATTTTCTCAGATTTTTTATTTTTAAGATTTTTTTCATCCTGATGAGTAATTATAACTCAATTATTTCTCCTATTTTTACAACCATGTTCTCTTTCCCATCAAACCTCATTAATTCATCAATTGTAGCGTAAATATAGTTGCAGCATTGAAAATAATAGAAACAACAAGCCCATAAATATTGTACTTCAGTAGCAATTGATTTCAAATAAATCAATGCACATCCTCTCCTACTTCAAAACTGAACTACAGGAATTCTGTCTCACTTCTTCTTCTTAGCAGTAAAGGAAGCATAATGTTGGGAGACGATGGATTGCAGAGGCAAACAGAGGAAACATACTTTTTATTCTTAAATTAAGAAATTTATTACTCCCTCCGTCCAAAAAAGATCGACACTTTTCGCTTTACGAGAGTCAAATTTTCTAATTTTGACCATCATTTAGAACATGGAGTAGTATAATCTTTCAATTTTTGAAATAAAATTTACATATTTGGAAACTACGTAAAAAATATTATAAGTCATCATAATTAATAATTTAAAATATTAAAAGACATTTGAAAAAATTACGGTAAAAGAGAACGAAGTTTTCATATTTATACCTTTTCTTGTTGGAGGGGCGACTGTACATTAAACTACCAAAGAAACTAGGGTAAACTCGTTTGACTCTCGACAAACGAAAAGTGTCAATCTTTTTGGACGGATGGAGTAAAAAGACAATTTAAATTATAACTTATATAGACGATCAAGTATATATAAACACGACAATCATATATAAAAATACATTTGCTATATGTATAGACATACATACAAAAATATAATAACAAAAAGTAATTTCACCTAAAATCAAGTATTTAGTGAAGTGTAACATTTTTAGATGATGAAAAATAAAGGAAAACATTTTGAATTTTCTTCTAAGAAAAATTTTGAAAGTAAAAGAAAATAAAAATAGTTTGGTGATGGTGTTATCATGGCTACTTCTTTATATTTTTACTTAAGATTATGTTTGGTTTTAAACTTTAGTTTCGGTTTTCAATATGAGTTTGTGAATATCTTTGAGTTGAAATTATAAACTACAATTTTAAATTATTTCTTATCAGACAGAAATAAAAATATATTCAGTTATTGCAAACTTATATTTTCTGATTTTTTAATAATCAACTATTATAAAAACAAATTATCATAAATTAAGTGAAGTCTTTTGTGACCGCACGACCGCGGACAAATTCTCTGATATTACTCATATAGTGGATTAGTAAAAATGATCGAGGAGACAATAACCTATACTAATATTTTGTTAGATTGTAAGCCTCTAATTGGTAATTGCCCAAGTTATTAACTTTAGACGTTTGGTTTCTTTTTTGTTGAAAAACAAACTTATATTTGGAGTGAGAGTGAGAATCTTTAACAAGAATGCAACACTGCACCTAAAGATGTGGGTTTTCTTTTTGTTAGTGTATCAGTCAAGTCAAATTATTCCCTTTACAAATTCTTGATTTTTTTCCTCGGTAAGTGAAATTTCATCATTGTTCTATTTCGATGTACCTGAATGACCAGAGTTTGAGAACAGAACAACTTATTATTGGATATGCAAAGTAGTACGGGGAGTAAATAAATATTACAAGTGTTCGAAATGATAAACAAGTAGGCCAATGTTCAGAACTGCCGCAAGCTTGTTGAATTTTTAATCTTGATAACCTGAAATCAAGAAACACTAAATCTGGATTGTTACAACTGTGTGCTAAGTCGAGTGATGACACTCTGTCTTTAAGACAAGACTGTCCCGTAAAACAACACTTTAATCAACACTACAAAGCAAATAGGTTGATTCTGACGAAGAAAACAAATATGAATCGACTTGCTCGTCCCAACGTTACTGCTCACGTTTTGGACTGTGTTTTACTCTTCTGTTTGTCTCTGTGTATATATTTATGTCTCGTTTTTGTGTCATATTCTGTATGTTCTATATAACACAATTGAGCCAAAAGGCATCAATATATAGCATAAGGGAGGCTTCTCAACTGCCAAGACATGACTGTTAATGGCCATTGAAGGAGGGAATTAAACAACCCGCGACCCCTGGCGGCGCGCGTGTGGGCTTAGCCTTGAACCCAAGCACATCTAGGTCCTCCCTCCTTTAAACACATGGGTTACCCCCTGGGGTCTCAAACCCTTAGCCAATTTTGAGACTTATAAAGAGAGCAATTCTTCCTTTTCCCACCGATGTGGTAGACTTGTCCCACACCATATTTTCATGCCTCAAACACCTTACTTTGTGGACCAATATCTCTTTCATTTCTCAACGAAATTTGACGATTCTGTTGGAAATTAGCCTTTGGCGGGGAGATGCGTTCACCCATCTTTGATGAATTAAACACTAGTGTTCCGTATGTTGGAGACCTCGTCTCTTTACACATGCATGATCTACGAAGTGAGTAGATGACCGTAGGGCCAAGAATCGTCTAATTTCGTTAAGAAATGAAAGAGATATTGGTCCACGAAGTAAGGTGTTTGAGACATGGAAATGTGGTGTGGGACAAATCTACCACATCGGTGGGAATAGGAAGAATTGCTCTCTATATAAGTCTCTAATTGGTAAAGGGTTTGGGACCCCAAGGGGTATCCCATGTGTTTAAAGGAGGAAGACCTAGATGCTGGAGTTCAAGGCTAAGCCCACACGCTGCCACGCCCGTCCCATCGGGTTCACGGGTTCACGGGTTCACGTGGGTCATGTCTAATATTATCTTTTTGGACCAGAGAACTCGCGGATGTACAGTTTGATCCCTGAAGTTTCATATGCAGTTTGGACCGTAATTCTTTCATATGTACGATTTGGTCCTGAAGTTTCAATATTTACATATTGGTCCCCGAATTTCGGAGACTTTTACGCCTCTTTGTTGATTTGCGTTTTGGAGCATTAACCAGCCATTACTTGGCTGATTAACTCTCCATTAATCGCCATTACTTGGGCATTTGGGCGCCTCTTTCAATTGCCTTAATAACCATTACTTGATCGCTTTTAATGGCCTCCTCAATGGCCATTACAACCTTGTTTGTGGCTGTTGGACAGCCCTTCCTCATGCTATATATTGAGCTTCATTTGGCTCAAAACATGAGCAAGAAACAGGCCAAAAATAGACGAAAATCTGATTACAGGCAGAAAACGTGACTGCAAAATACCATCGAAAACACACGAAAACAAAGCGGCGTTTTTCGGTCACAAAGTGGCACAAAACAGTGGTCGAAATCTGTCCAAAACAAAGTGGCAAAAATCTGTGCAATCTGGATCGGAAAACAGCGAGCAAACCCTCACATATACACAAGATATACACCCCAGAGACACACTATATACACAGAGACAAAAGAGAAGAGTAGAGAGAAACTCTTCCTTCCTATTCCATATCTTCAGCAAGTCGAGTCATATTTGTTTTCTTCGCCAGGCTCAACCTATTGGCTTTGTAGTGTTGAGATTAAAGTGTTGTTTTATCTTGGGAGACTATTGCCCGCTAACGTAAAAGCATATATACGGGGCAATCTTGTCTTAAGGATAGAGGGCTATCCTCGACTCAACACACAACGTTGTAACCATCCAGATTTAGTTGTTTCTTGATTTCAGGTTATCAAGATTCAAGACACAACAAACTTGCGACAGTTCTCAACATTGGCTTTGCAAGGTGATCAAGATTCAAGACACAACACACATGCGGCAGTTTTGAAGATTGACCATTTATTTATCCTTTTGAACATTTGTAATAGTTATTACTTCCCGTACTGCTTTATAAAGTACCATAGAAAACCAACAGTTTAAGACAAGATTGTATTGTAATACTATTAGTGTTCGAAAGATGTCGGTCAAAAGTTGTGTGACCAAATCTGGATATGGCAATGGTTTTCTGGTAGAAGAGAGTGATTATGATGAATGTGTTCATGGTGTCACCGCTACCAAGACTGGTTGGAACAAGCGCTCTCGAGAGCCTGAGGATGTCAACTGGGACAAGAGGAGAAGACTGAAGATATACTTCTATCTTGCAGCAGAAAGCCTGTATCTATCCCAGACAAAAGATCCGAATAATGGTAAGAAGGAAATAGACACTCAGTCTGATGAAGTGACTGAAGTGAGCCAGAATCCGAAATTGGGATAAGTAGTTTTTCTTACTTGTCAAGAATAAAGATTAAATGAGGTCTAATTAAAAATTGATTAAAGTAAGGAGGACTATGAAAATAATTTATATTCCTTACGCTTTAAAAATCAGAAGTTTAATCTCATCTTCTTTTCCGTTTAAAGATTGGATTGTAAAACAACTTAAAAAGATTCGTTTTTTGCCAGTGTCCCGCCCCAGCGAGTCCAAAACTTGTCTTTTAAAACACTGGATGCAAGTCAAGCTATAGTACTACTGTTTCTGCACCTAAATATTACTGTACAAATTTACATTGCAGGTCAAGTTATACTACTACTGTTTCTACTTTCTACTGATGTGACGTCTGTATTTTCAATTTTTAGAAAAACCTCGTATTTCTCTAGTACTCCGTATCGACTAATAAACTGACCTTTCCTAGTATATTAAAGAATACTCTACTTTTGGGTGTGGTTTAGTTGGTTTGGTGGGTGGCTTGGGATCGAATCCGAGTTTACCCCATGCTCACTATAGAGTGATCACCCGAAGGGAAGAGGTTGTGGCAAAGGCTATGGTAGAGGCTGCGGTTTCCCCGAGTTTAAAAAAAAACAATGAGATAGACATATCACTGTATTGATCCATTTCCCAGTGGGGGAAAGAGGCTAATTTTTTAGTGGTCCAATTTTTTGTGGCTTCATTTCTTCAAGATTTTGGCTTATATCCTGTAAATAGTCTGATTGAATGTTGATGGCTTTGGTTTTTTCTGAAGCTTTTTTTTTTGTATAAATTAATAACTGCTTTAGGGATGCTTTGATATAGTTAGGCAAATCTAATTTTAAAGATTCTAAAATGAGTGAACTCTCAGGCCAAGTACCTCTTCTTTTGAAAAAAGAAAATGAATTTGATCATTTCAAGAAGATACCCCTTTTGGTATCATCAACAATCAAAGTAGTAATGTGGGTGATCTTCATTGCATGGGCAACTTTTATTTTCATGTTGCCTATAAAATTCATTAACGAACAGCAATTTAAATTTATTCAAGCCACCGAAGGAACTATTTTTGGCTCCACAGGTTTTCTCCCAACTTGAAAGTTTCTTGTTTCTGTGATGTACTTATCATTGTTTCCAATCTCTTAGTAAGTAATTTCAATTTCTGTTGGACTGCAGGCAGCGTTTTCTTGATGTTCAGTTTACCAATTTTCATGATTGCATTTCTTGCTATTGTTCGCCTCGTTCTCTCTGGTGAAGATAAACCTCAAGTGTATGTCTATCTGATAGTAGTTAGTGAATGTTCATGATCAGCTAGCTAGACAGTGTAATTTGTGAACTTTCTTGAATCTTTATTTGTTGTAGGAAGAACACTGCAAAAGGTCCAAAATTTAGCTTATGGACAGTCCCAGTTTTGGTGGATGGACCATTTGGTGTTGTTACGGCTGCAGAAATGATTGGCGTTATACTCTTCTCAGTGTACATTGTCTGGGCTATAATTATGTACACTAAACAGAATGTTGACCGCTTATCCTTGTCTCATGTACAAGACATGAAAGAAAAAAGGTAGTATATAATTCTGTCACCATCATCACGTAACCTGCTTGTGTCGTTTCAGCTGATTTCGCGCTTTCTTTACCGTGTAACTGAAGAGAAAGTAGTTGTTCTCTAATGGCAATGAGAATCACCATTTTCAAGAGCTTAGTGCTTTGAACTATTAACTGTGTTGATTTAGGCCTATTGCCTTCTATAGCTTAGACCATATTATTCTGGCTTGAAAAAGTGATCATCCTTTCTGAGAACTAGATACCTTAATCCTTTTCAATATACATATATGGCTCAGTTATATAATTTATTATTCATTCTCCAAAGGAGACCACTATTATTTCACATAATTTTTCATCTTTCTGGACCTCAACTGCTCTACATTCAGAAATGTCTTAATCCAATATTACCCTTGATTCAAATTTTGGTCTCTCTTTCAAGTTTGTTCTTATATTATCTTCTTATACAGTAACTCTTACTTTTTCCAGAAATGTGCATGGGTAATAGAATTCTGGAAGTACTGATACACTCTTCTTGAATTATTGAAGATTCCAATTTACTGAAGCTTGCGCTAAACATGACTTCAGAGCCTGTTTAAAGATTTCAGTTTACTCTTCAAACAGAATTTAGACTTGATTGCATTGAAACAACAAATATATCCTAATTTTTATATGTTTATTCCTGTCCCACCCTAACAAAAACAAACTGAATTAGATCAATTGAGTGGTATTAACTTTCTGCATCACTAGGTAATTCAGTGCTATTCTGTATATTCGTATGATTTTCGAACTTCACTGATATAAATGACGTTTAAATCCATCCGCTGCACGTTATCTAATCCACCTGTGGTGTTAAATTGAAAAAGATAAGACTGATTTTCTCTTTGCTCTATCCTCTCTTCTTTGTCAACCAAATTTATAAATTGTGCATCTGTTAAATCTGAAAAGAATTCCATGTGAAAGGTTTTGAAGTGACTGGATATATACAGTTAAAGCCACATAGTTCTTATCTCAGACTTAGAACCAGCTCATAGTCTCCGTTAATAGCAGGGTCTTCTTTTTCTAATTACAGCTAGCTTCTGCTTCATTGACTAATAGATCTGCTGTTGTAATCTTTTCAGTGTTGTGTTGCTGGAGTTAACAGGCTTTCGTTTTGGATTCATTGGATTAATCTGCTTAGCATTTTTGTTTTTGCCTGTTGCACATGGTTCAGTTCTTCTTCGAGCTATAGATATCCCTTTTGAACATGCCACTAGATATCACGTTTGGCTTGGACATCTTACTATGTCTCTTTTTAGCCTTCATGGTCTGTTCTATGTGATTGGCTGGGCATTGCGAGAGCAACTTCTTGAAAAAGAGAGTTCTAAAACTGAAACTTTCACTTGAGATTCCTTTTATTTGTGTACTAGTATATACTAAAGGCATGAAATGCATCTTTATTAGACTTTTCCAATTTTGTTTAATGCAGCTAGTCGACTGGAAAAACGAAGGAGTAGCCAATCTTCCAGGAGTTACAAGCCTTTCAGCTGGTTTATTGATGTGGGTAACTTCACTTCCAGGAGTAAGGAGAAAAAACTTTGAATTGTTCTTCTATACGCACCAATTGTATGTGGTATTCGTGGTGTTCCTTGCCTTGCATGTTGGTGATTTCATCTTCATGATAGCTGGTGCTGGGATCTTCCTGTTCATGCTTGATCGGTTCCTTAGATTCTTCCAGTCACGAAACACTGTTGACATACTTTCAGCCACATGCTTTCCTTGTGGAACTGTTGAACTCGTTATTTCAAAACCTGCAAGTAAAAATAAATCTTTGACTCAACTGATTTCCTCACCACTGCATTTTTTACTTTCCCGTGATTCTAATACTTCTTTCCTCACGATGTAGATTTACACAACAACGCCCTTGGCTGGATATTCTTACAAATACACGAGTTGTCCTGGATTCAGTGGCACCCTTTCAGTGTCTCCTCTAGTCCCCTTGACGGAAAACATCATGTTGCAATTCTCATCAAAGTTCTTGGAAATTGGACCCAAAAACTTAAGGGAAACATCTTGAATCTTTCTTTAGAACAATCTGAGAAGGAGCCCCTTATGCAACATAAAAGGAAAATAACAGCTTCTGTTGAAGGCCCTTATGGCCATGAATCACCATACCACTTAACGTATGTAAATCAGCACCAATATCTGTTGAATATACAATTTATTTTTTTCAGTTATTAAGTCATTGACTAATGAATTCGCTTGATCATGTTTCTCCTCTCAGATATGAAAATATCATCTTGGTAGCAGGTGGAATTGGAATTTCCCCCTTCCTGGCTATTCTGAGTGATATCCTCCACCGTATCAATGATAACAAGCCTTGCTTGCCAATAAATATACTAATAGCATGGGCTATCAAAAACTCAGATGAGCTTCCACTTCTTGAGACTGTTAACGTGGAGGCGATCTGTCCACTTTTCTCTGAAAAACTGAATCTCAAGATTCAAACATTTGTGACTCGGGAATCACAGCCTTCATTGGTAATTGGTTTTAATTTTCATTTTGTTTACTGTATGTATCATCAACCTATTTGTGTGTGTTAATTGTTGGAGTACTTTTTTTTTCCTCAGGAGGAGGGTAAAATACACAAAGCAATGCACCCATCAATCTCCCCTGGCTTCAAGGGATGTCGAATGTCTAGTTTGGTTGGTACTGGAAATGTTGTATGGTCTGGATTATATGTCATAGTATCCACAATAGGGTTGGTGATCATTGTAGCATTGCTGGACATTTATTACATAAATCCATTCAATGTATATTATTGGTGGTACAAGGGCCTTTTGTTGGTCGGATGCATGGCTGCTAGTGTCCTTATATTTGGGGGTCTTGTGATCGCCTTATGGCATCTTTGGGAAAGGAAAACCTCATCGAAGGAAGAACCAGAGGATGACACGAAGAAAGTTGACATCCTGCAGCAGAAGAATGAAGCCTCTTTACACAAGAATTCTGGAGAGGCTCGATTTGTCAATAATATTCGATATGGTCAAAGACCGGATTTCCAAGGTATCTTCGGAGGCAACATTTGAACTTTACAAGGTCTAATATACTTCTCCTTTTGTTTTCTTGAAAATGTGTTTTAACTTCTTTTTTCCTGCAGAGATATTTGGATCACATGCAAAGAGTTGGGGAAGTGTAGATATTGGTGTGATTGTGTGTGGTCCTCCTACTCTCCAGTCCAGTGTTGCTAAAGAGTGCAGAAGGTAGAACTTGCAGAGAAGAGGCCATCTGGCTATTTTCCATTTCAACAGCCACAGTTTTGACCTCTAGATCACCCCAGTAATCTAAATTACACCTTATAAAGAAAGTTAAAATGTACATAATAGATAATAGATGTTGAATCCCTTTGGCTTCTTCATATGTTTATATCTTTATATTTTGAATTCTCTTAGTGAAAATTCTGGCTCCGCCAATACCAGTAAGCATCCGATAGCTCGTCTAAGGAGTCCTTTTTACTGCTTTAATGGGAAAAGGATCATATTAGCTAGTTTGTCTCTGATATATATATATATATATATATATATATATATATATATATACCTACTACTGCCTAGTGCCTATTATCAATTAGAAATTCTGAATTCCATACTGTTGTCATAGTGTCTTGTATCGAATTTGCTTAATTTTTTTTCTTCTAATGACTATATTCTAAAAAGTTGTTGCTCTTTGTAAAGGCTCGTTTTAGTTTAACAATTTGACCTTTCTCATGGACTGCGCAGATAAAAGGGAGAATTTGAACAATTGGCCTTTCTCCAAGTTGTTAAGTATATAATTTTTGTCCTCGTTAACCCATTGTACTATATTTGTCTGCAAAAAGAAAAAAAGAAAGTAAAAAGAAGAATTAACGTATATAGTTGTCACTCAATCGCTTAAACTAAAAATAGTCCAGCGGACATATAACATACACATAATCCGTATCATATACATATGTGTATAATCAATGTACAGATTATGTATACTCACGTACAATCTCTACTTCATTTGAGCTGGTCCAATGAGAATGATTTATCTATCAATGCATCTGTCCAATGACAGATCAACTTTTATTATTGAGAAGACCTCTAACATGGATTACAAACAAAGAAACTGAATAGACCTTCAATGTTTTGTACTTTCTAAATTGGACTTGTTCAGTTGTTTGGTTTGAGCAATTCAATGTTGATAATGACTCTGGCAAAGGATTGGGTGACGCTGGTAAGGCTTTGGGTTAGACGTTGACATCAAATTTTCAATACCACACAAATTTCAGTTTTTTGTATATCTCAATTTGTTATCCCAATTTTCATTTTGTCACTTTGTCTTCTCTTTCCGGGCAGTTATTTGCGAGCTTCCAAAACACGGGAGGGTTATAAAAAATTGTGCTCTTTTATTAATTAACTAGTGAATTAGTCCGCGCTTCCCGCAGCTATAAAAGAAGCAATTTAGTTGAAATAGAGAACAGAAAAATGTTGTTCATATATATACATACAAAAATTAACTGAATGTATTGAAAAATTATTAAGATATATGATTATTATTATTATTATAATTAATGCTTAAATGAACTGCATTTTTCATTATCAAATTTTAATTGAAATGAAATGAAAGAAACAGAATTTAGAAGGATAACTTTCACCTTCAAATTCGTGTGTTTGTTTGGGTAATTGTTTACCCAAAAAAGGTACATTTGAATTTGTAAGTGGTTTTAAGGATACATGGATCGATTTGTAAATAATTGTAATAAGCAATTAACAACAAGTAAGCTAATGAAAGTAAAAAAACAAGTAATTTAGCCTAGAATAATGTGATCTTGACTGAAACTGTGCAATGAATTTGGTCTAATCCTTAGTTGATTTGCTTCGGGTCCGAGCCAACTGTGAGAACTTAATGATTGTGATAACAATGGAATCGTGCAAGTATCAACAATCAGAATGAGATGCCCTTCCAATAGGAAGGTTGGGCTCCTTTTTATAGCTATCAATACAAGGCATTTATGCCTGAGAATCATTCTCTCATTAAATGCAATTAAATGATAATAATTGTCACTTAATGAACAAATAGTAAAGGCTGGCACCATATCTGTAACGGGTAAGCGTTGAGTTCCCTCGATCTTCCATATGATGTTACCAGGTCCGGTCACTATCGGGTGCCACCTAGTTCGGCCGCCATCCGATCTTGTTTTGATACCCGGACTCACCCCTGGTGTAGCTCGCATCCGTTGCTTTCTTAGATTTCTTCACCCAAATCATGCCACGTGTAGTGCCAATTTTCACCGTATACAGATAGTCCCCACACTTTTTGGACCAAAATTTCCTGAAGTGATGGGAAGTGGAAATGATTTCTCCGGTGTCTTCTCTTGCAAGCTTCTCTTCAAATTACCCTGAAATAGACTGGCAAGCGAAACGTTTCCAATACTCCAAAATCTGACTCATGTCTTATCACTTTGTGACTTCAGACACGTGTCACTCTCTGATTGAACCGTCACTTCGGTTCGTGAATCGAAACGTTTCGTAATGATGACAACGCCCCTATAAAACCCCTTCTCTTTTCCTTTCATAATTTTCACTTTCTGCTAAATTTCCCAAACCTTCAATCCTTCAAGTATTCATCCTTCAAATCCTCAAATCTTTTTATCTCCATACATTCAAATTTCATATCTTCATAGTTTCCAACCTTCATATCTTCATAACTTCATATCTTCATATCTTTATAACTTCATATCTTCATCACCATGACGAAATCTACCCAATCTTCTTCCAAACAATCTTCTCCGGCGATATTTTCTTGCAGTTTCTACAGCTGAAATTATCCCGAGTAAGTTCATGCCTTTTCCAGAGCAATGGAATATGCATCGTAAGTATTTACGACTACTCTCTTTGTTTTTACTTCCTTCAATACATTATAAGTTTCTTGTTGTGACTTTTTTCAGATGTTAGTTAGACTCCAGGCCATGTCAAGAAACTCCACGATTGGGTCGAGAAAATCAGCAGCACTTATCCGCATAAGAAACGGACCTGGAAAGTGCTTTCATAAAACCGATTAAAAGCCCAAAATCATGGTTAGTATCCTTCGAATTCTTTTTTCCTCTACTAATTTTGTACATATTTTCACTTCTTTTTTTTTCGAATACCCAGTCTTACATAAGGCATTAAGACCCCACGAACCAACACTTCAACTACTCCAACTAACCCCAACCCGATACTCGATTTAGCCGCATTAGTTTGTTGTATCGCGGAGGTACCGAAAAAAAGAAATCCACCAAATCTAAATCCTCCAAGCCTTCGAAGTCACTCTCGACCGTTTCAAAGAGGAAAAGAGCTCGAAAGTGGGTGGACCTTCCGGCATCTCCCCAGATAATGTTTGGGTGAGAAAAATTTCCACCACTCCAAAGTGGGTGGACCTTCAAAGGGCAGTTGGACGCCCAAGGTAAAGAGATTCAGCACCTCAAAGAGCTTCTTCAACAGAAAGAGGCTCAACTGCATTAAACTGCTAATTTGCCCGCTATCAAGGCAGAACTGGACCAAGTCAAAGGCGACAACCTCCGATCTGTGAATGACCTCGAGCTTGCCGACGAAGAGAAAAGGTCCTGAACGAGGAAAATGATGAACTTTATGACAATGTCCAAGCCTTAACTCTAGAACTCAAGGATTGAGAAGATTTTCTCAATGCCAATGTCGATCACCTCAACATTAAGCTTGCCGAGGTTAATGTGAAATGAGACCAAGCTATGGCCGATGTGGAAGCCGAGGTTTCCCGAACATTGCTAAAGACTAAGCACATAAAATGAAATGTCCAGAGATTTACCTTAGAGCAGGCTCGAGATTGAATCGAGGACTTGGATGCCGAGATTGTTGAGGCTAAGGTCATAGAGAACGAAACCTTCCGCCGATTAAACAATGATAGCACCGAGGAAAAGCCTAAAGACTCCGAGTCCAAATCTGGATGACCTATGGGCCTTCGAGCTTTTGTATATTTTTTCTTTTTATATGTTTTGTTCTGGCTACTTTTCGGCCTTGTTTATAAATGAAGATGTTTCAAACTTTTTTTGTCTTAATTATAAGTTTTTCCACCTTTTAGCATATGTTATTGCTTTCTTGTTTTCAATAATTTAGCTAAATAAAATTTTAACCCGATTTAGAGTAATTGCCTCCGATTTCGGAGTTGTATTTAAACAAACCATCACTTAGTTTGTGTCAACTCGGATAAAAGTTAATAACTTAATCGATTTTTGAATACAAACTTCTAGTTTAGTTTGCTTCATACCGGACAATTTCTTCCAATTTTGGGTCATTTAATGACTAAATATAAGGACCTTCTTTTACGCTTATGAATAAGAAGTCTCTTATTCATTTCGGACATGAATGTTGGAGCTTTGTTTATTCTTAACTTTTAGACAACTCAAGTGTCTTTAAGAATAGGCTAGATTCATTTGGTCCGGTGCCTTAGAAGCATGCTTTTGGAACATTACTTCATTTTGCTCCGGATGCTTTTATGACAACAGTCCCAAGTTAAGGATTTTAACAAATTTGTTAATTCGTAAGCCTAAAGACTTTATCAATTGCCTGGAGGCAAGCATATGTAGATAAACTTTTGAGGCAAGCATATGTAGATAAACTTTTGAGGCAAATTTCGGACAGAGTGTAACTTCATTCAAATTCTGCTTCGGTCAAACAACTGGGCAAGATTCATTGGATCTTTTTGCCTTTACATGAACTGTCATAACATTAACACTACTCGGGCAAGATTCATTTAATCTTTTAACTCTTACAAATTTTATGTTCACAATCCTAAAATTTTTAGAAAACTTCAAATTTCTTCACAATGATTTTTTTTTACGAGGGCATGGCAGTCCCTTAGTGTTTGTATTCGAAGCATGAGAATTCAAACACTATTTACTTTTTACTTGTCGCACCCGTTTTAACCCCCTCACCCGCGAAGAAGAGGGATCCAACATGGTTGTGACGTATTGGTGTTTCCTAAATTAATTAAAGCTTAAGGAGTCGCTACCTAATTATTCTACGGTGAATTAGGGCACCTGGATGTTAACTTAAATGCTGCAAAATAAACTCCGATTAATGATCTTCGAATCTATGAGATTCTGGGTAAGGATTCTTTATTATCCTAAAGGGAGGGGGTTAGACATCCTTTAAGATCCGCTAACTACGGTTGTCCGATCAAACTTAAGTTAATTATTATGCTAAGAAAATGCATGTTTAGAAGTATAAAGTTAATCAAAAGGATGTTGCAAGTAGTTAATAAAATGATGCATTTTGACAATGTAAAGATTTTTACCACTTATATTTTCGGAGTCTCACAAAGGTGACTATGGTTCTGAGAAATACATTCCCGACATAAAATCCAAAAAGTATGCATGGTATTGTTTATAAAATACTTGTAAAATTGATATTTTTTTGGATAAAAGCGTGCATTTGTACGTCGTTGTTTATAAAATACATGTGAAGTTGATTATTGGACAAAAGCATGCATTTGTATGGCATTGTCCATAAAATACCTATTTTTGGCAATTGATAGTAAGGAGAAAAACAAATTATTTGTAAAACAGAGAAGAGATTTATATGAAAGTCATTTTAAATCGCAAATCGGATTAAAAAAATAAAACGTTATTTGTATGATTAATAATGCGAAAAAAAGGATGACCAAATTGTTTTGACAGTTTTAAACATGCGTGACGAGACTAAAATAAATAAGCTAGCGACGGGTCTCCAATTTTAAACTACTCGAGCCTAAAATAAATAAACTAGCGGTGAATTTCTAATTTTAAACTCCCCTTTTAATCTATTAATTCAAGGCCTAATTATTCTAAGTATTCTAATGATCGCACAAAATTGAATAATTAAATTACAACAGAAAAAATAAAAATGGCGGGATTAACTAGTTAAAGCAACGACTAGGGCGGATGATCGTCATCCGCCCTATTTGTTTAGAAATCCCGAGGTAGGAGAATGCAATGAACGTGGATGCGGGTATTCGTTTGACAATAGTCATGATGAGTCTCATAACGAGACTCTTCGTTGCTCCCGGTGCATTTCATGTAAAACGAAAGAAAAGAAAATAATTAGTAGACGGAACATGAAAATATATATATAAGGAAATGTAAATAAATAATTCTTGAAAAGTAATGTGTTGTTGGGCTTCGTTTATGGGAATAATAGCAAAGGTCCAATACTAAGAGTACAAAACTAAATTTGTAACACATGAAAGGAGGTTGAGACAAAAAAAATACTCTCAATATACATGGTATATCCGAAGGCATATAAAGCATACTACTCGAACATACACAGAATGTATATCCAGGCTTGTATATCTTATATACTCTTGAGGTATACCATCCTAGACTTAGCAATTTAAAGGAAAATTGATTAATTATAGGCATGTTGGGACGCCGGCAAAGACAAATACCATGGAGACCTCCCATTTATGAGGAACAAGTAACATTAAGTTAAACATTCACGGATAGACATACTCACATAGGTAGATTCACAAACCGTAAAAAAAAACACATAATCCTAAGTAGGCAACCTAGGAAAATATACACAACTTAACAGGAAACAAATGTACTTCTTGTTCCTAAATGAGGCATATTCGGGGTAATTACTAGAATCCATCATTCACACTTAAACAACCTTAATGCCAAACTGTACCCCATATATATGTGTCCTACTTAAATGAAACATAGTTATGAGTCAAATATGAGGTGCAACAGTGACTATAACTTAGCATGGCATGGGTCAATTAACCCTTTTAGAATACTATCTTAGATATACAAGGCCACAGCTAACAGTTCAAGCAATCTATATCATACTTAGATATATGAGTATACAAACATGGCATAATCTACCTGGTTATCAACAAGTCCTCAGTTAACGAATCATATTACAAACCAGAAAAACACATCCAAGACATACTAGATTAAACTTAACAAACTCAACAGGAATAACATGCTTCTGTACTATTTTCAAACCATAGGCAGAATATGTAAACAGGTCACTCAAATATAAAGCCAAGTTCACATAACTCTCAGAGTCTTGATATTATTTAACAAAATGGCTTCAGATGAACACAAATCGCATGTTCAAGACTGTACTAGGCATGAAATGACTTTCCAAGCAAAATAAACTATCAAACTGATTATTCTTCATCCTAAAGTACGCTTAAACATGCAACATACATCACATAATGCCTGACACAACATGTTCAAGGATTAAAGGTTAATCAGGTAGGTAAACCAGTCATTAACAGTAACAAAACATCCATGAAATCATTTAAATACCCATCATTATCCTCTCTTAAGCAACTATTAACAACATGCTTAGCATATAAATCCATTACATAGTTTAAGAAGTAAAACACAAGCTTAGGCTGCTAAAACAGACTATATCCACATTGCATCTAAGCATTAACAGACATAATAATATAAATAAACCTAATTAATACATGATTAACCAGTGAAAACACATAGGAAACAGAAATAAACTAGAATCGAGAGGGAATTGAGTTTACAGACATTCTCCAGACAGCGAACCGAGGTGTCGTCTCTAATCGTCAAATCTGCTCGAGGAAGTTATTTTGAAATTCTGATTTTTTTTATTTCAGACTCGGATTTTGACCCGACCCGAAACAGACCCGGAATATCCCGGAAATGTGAAGAACAAAATGGAATTTTTGGATTGAAAATTAGGAACCGAAAAAAGAGTATTTTCTAACCAAGAATTAGGAACAAATCGACCCGTTTTCGATTTCTTTTCGGACCCCTTTTTCGGACCTCCGACCAGACCCCCGACCTCGGACCCCTTTTGAAATGAAGAACAACGGGGTATTTATAGATGGGTTTCCTCCAAAAATCGTTCATCCCCTAATCCCCTTTCAATTCGAGTTTGAATTTAAATTAAAGGGGCAAATAGACGATTTTGGAAGCGGATATTAGGGGTTCAAGTCGCGGAATATGGGGGATAGGGTATGGGTGAAGTGACGGGGAGATGTGTAGTGGTGTCAGGCGAAGGGTGTGGTGGTTTCGGCGGAATTTATGGGTTATGTTTAGGGTAAAAGAAAAGTGTTTAGGGTTTGTTTGGTTTTAGGGGGATAAATGGGTGTTGGGCGAAAATGGGGTTTGGGTCGGGTTTTCGGACGATTTGGGCTGCCTTTTGCGGGATGGTTGGGCTGGTTTTTTAGTTTGTAGAATATTTTGGGTGAGGGGAAAAAATGGGTTGTGGGTTAAAATATAAAAGGGGTTTATTATTTAAAAAAATATTTTGAAGAAATGTAAATTATTTAAATAAAATAACGATGTGATAATAAATAAAACATAATATTTGCGAAATACATATTGCTAAAAATAAAAATGCGACGCCGTTTTGCGAAAATAAAATAACATAGAATATTTGGGTAAAACTATGGTTATGATATTAAAAGGCAAATGATAGTAAAAAAAATATGAATAATAATGATAATGATAATAAATAATGATATTAAGAATAGCCTTTACCAGTAATTCTTGACACTTTATAGGTTCCTTTCCAGTTCGGGCCTTATTTCCTTTCGTTAGGATATTTGGTGTTAAGGGTTACATTTCGTAGAACCGAGTCCCCTACTTGAAAGTGCCTAAGATTAGTCCTCCGATTATAGTATCTTTCCATCCTTGCTTTTGAGCCACTAACCGTAGCAATGCTAACTCACGGTGTTCATCCGTTAAGTCAAGCTTAACGATCATAGCTTCGTTGTTTGACTCTTCGGTTGCAAGGCTAAACCTTAAGCTCAGCTCACCTACTTCCACCGGAATTAATGCTTCAGCACCATAAACCAAAGAAAAGTGTTGGATTTTGACACTGTTCTGTACACCCACAATACCTCCAGTAAAATCTCTTTCCACTTATCTTTTGTCTCTTTTAGTCTTTTTCTCATGTTCTGAATGATTGTTTTGTTGGTTGACTCCGTTTGCCCATTTGCATTCGTGTGGTACGGAGTTGACACTATCTTTTTAATTTTCAATCCTTCAAAAAATTATTCACCTTCTTCCCAACGAACTGACGACCATTATCGCAAGTGATTTTCATTGGTATGTTGAACTGGCAAATGATGTGCTCCCAAATAAAATTGATGACCTTTGCTTCAACCCACTTACAAAAATAGTCAGTCATAAACAAAATAAAATGTACCTTTTTGGGTGCCCATGAGAGTGGCCCCATAATATCCATTTCCAATTTCATGAATGACCATGGTGATAAAACTGGATGCATTAATTTTACCGGTTGATGAATCATTGATGTGTGCTTTTGGCATTAATCACATTTTCAAATAAAGTCTTTGTGTCTTCCTCCATCTGAGACCAATAGTATCCGGCCCGAATCAATTTTTGGACCAATAATTTTGCTCCTGAATGATTGTCACAAATTCCCTCGTGAACCTCGCGCATCACATAATCTGTTTTCCTGGGTCCTAAGCACCTCGCTAAAGGACCATAAAAGGACCTTCGGTACAACTGATCATCAACCAGACAAAATCTAGTTGCTTTAGTACGAAGTGTCCTTGACTCATTCAGATTCGTAGGCAATTTTTCACCCCGAAGGTAATCGATGTATTTATTGCGCAAACCCTAAGTCAAGCTTGTTGTATTTACTTCGACATGACCACCATCAATTGCGAAGTTTAGTGGTTGCACAACTGTTCCGGAATTAAACTCCTCAGCTTCCATAGATGACCCTAAATTTGCCAAAGCATCAGCCTCATTAGTTTGCTCTCGAGAAACATGTTTCATGGTTCATTCTTTGAACCGGTGCAATACCACTTGAATTTTTTCTAAGTATCTCTGCATTTTTTCTTCTTTCACTTCGAACACTCCCTTCACTTGATTAACCACAAGAAGCGAGTCACATTTTATTTCAATGACCTCTGCTCTCAGACTCCTTGCCAATTCTAAACCTGCAATCATAGCCTCATACCCGGCTTCATTGTTAATCAATTTCACAGTTCTTATAGACTGCCTAATAACATCGCTCGCATGTATCTTAAGCACTACCCCGAGTATGAAGCGAATGAAGATATACTACAACTTACCTCTTGGAGAGATAAAATAACAAAGTACATGTGGTATAAAAGTCATTGCAACACGTACTTGTCGTACATAGAAACATCATGAATAAGTTTATTAAATGTCATTCCAAGGCAAATAGGAAGCAAAGTATGATGTTTTCTACCATAACCACATTGATACATTACGGTTAGTTGTTATGATTTTTCCGAAGAAAATAAACATTAATATATCTCTTCCTGAATGATGTGGTTACCACTTTGATACAAAATATCCATATGTTAATGGCTAATATCACTGAAGGAGACATTGAAATACTGAAGTTTAGAACTTAGTGTTTACTTTTCGTTGTTTATGAATTTAAAATTGTCTTTAAATGTTCACTTGATTACTGTTTTCTTTCATGACACCATAGTGTCTAACCAAATATTTGTTCATGATACTAGCAGTATCTAATCAATATCTGATAATATAATGCTAATGATCAAGAGCTCCAGAAGAGCTAATTGTTTGTTTACAAGAATCATGACACTAGCAGTGTTCAAAAAAATATTGTATTATAAATTTAAAATTGAAATCTAACGAAGAGGTTATATATGATAGCCACATTCATCCTAGATCGTAATTATTACGATCGGAACACAAACTATGATAAACCTAAAGTTTACTAGCAATAAAAATGATTATCATATTGAGAGTACAAATGATTAGAAGATTGAATATCTTCAAGTACTATGGGTAACAATTACTGTTGGAAATTTACTAATGTGGAATTAAGTTTATCCCATTATATATGACTCGAACAATTGGGGCCCCGCACGTCGGAAATGTCATTTTCACACGTGCACACGTAGTGCCAAGTATCGCAAATTTCATTAGTGAAAGAGATATTGGTACGTAAGTGAAACGGTTGAGACATAGAATGATGGATGGTTATTGGCCAAATGACAAGTATTCCACGTTGGTAAACGAAGGAAGAAGTGTACGAAGTGTAAGATGAAACAAGTCGGAAATCACCGCGGAGTAGCCCCGTCGGAGTCGAGGCGCCGGAGCGCCTCCCAGGCAGCGCCGTGGCGCTAATTAGGTGTTCAATCATTGGAGCCGCGGCGCTTCGGAGGCAGAATGCTGCGACGGGAAGATGAAAAGTTCTGACTTTTGGGATGGTTTTGGAACATTGAATCTTCATTATTTGGCACATGAATTCAGCCATTATTTGGCTGAATGTAACCCCTCAATAAGTGTAATTACATGGCTATTGAAGGCCATTAGTTGGCTAGTTAAGGGGTCATCTCATTACACTATAAATTGAGGCATTTGGCTCAATTGTTCAACACTTAGAAACACTAACAGAATTTCTGAAATCTTCTTCTTCCTCTTTAGCAAGTTTACTATATTCAAAGTTCTTCCTACACTATGAATATTTTTTTTCTTACAAATATAAAAATGAGATACAAAGAAAATTGTCGTAGATTAATAAAATGAAGGTATATACATTAATGATTATATTTAGTTTAAAACATTTGATTTTTATCAAGGAAAAGGACTTTTACAATATAAATGCACAAAAAATATAACTAACAATTTAATAAGTATAAAACGGTAGATTTTCTGAAAAGGAAAATAAAGGGAAATAAGAATATAACATCGTGTTTGTTAGCCTCGAACGCTCTCAACTCTAAATCTGAAATGCACAAATGACCCAACAACCTACATTAACAAAACGAAAAAAGAAGAAAATATAAGAAATTCTACTCTCACTAATGACTAAGAAGTAAGACCATTATTTAGAAACCCGTAAAAAATTCTTGAAATCTCTTGATTCATTCGACTTTTAATTTTAAGCCAAATGAAGGGGAGTCTTGGAACAACAATAAAGTTGTTTCTGTGTGATCTATAGGTCACGGATTCAAGCCGTGGAAATAGTCACTAATGCTTGTATTGAGTTAGATTGTCTACGTCACAACTCTTGTGATGTGACCCTTTCTCGACCCTGCTAACGCGGGATTTTTTTTTTCTTAAAGAAGTTCAAAATTTTGGTTGTTGACTCCTTTTTTTTCTTGTTTTTTCATAGAGCAATTTGTTGATTTATATACCAATGAAAGCAAAAATATCTTCCAATAGTTTGCTTTCCATAAAGTTGTGTTAATATATTTTGAGAATTGAGAGCTTAAATATAGCATTTGAAATTGTGAATTAGAGAAAATAATATAGCGTGTGATCAATTGATCATTTTTCAATAAATTTGAATTTCGAATTTGTATTAAGAAAAATGATGAGCTTCTCAATTCTCATGTGTTTTGTATTTATTTACTCTATCATTTGAGACTTTGGGAGAAGAAGGCCCCACCCATTTTAATTATACACATAGATTTTAAGTTTTGATTTTGGTTTTTAGTTTTCAGTTCTGGTGTTCAGTTTTGGTTTCTTATTTTTCAGTTTTAGTTTTCAATTTTGGTTTCTTATTTTTCAGTTTTAGTTTTCAATTTTGATTTCTTATTTTTCAGTTTTGTTATTTGATTGGTTTAAATGGTGGGTTTCACTTGTATAACACTGTAGCACACTTCTCCCTATCTGATGTGTATAATTAAAATGGACGGGGTCTTTTAATTAGTTTACTTTTTTATATAGGATGTGATTGACATTCACGCGCATGACTAAAAAAAACTCACCATATATGTTATGTGTAAATCGGATTGTGTTTGATAAACACACTTGATGCCAAGTTCAGGGATTCAATAGAACAACACTTAGTGGTGACAAAAAAAAAAAAACAAGTTTAGGGAATCGCATATTCATTAGCATTTTTTTTTGTCCTTCAAATATCATCTTACTTTATTAAGTTTACTTTAATCTGAATTTTATATTTTTTGGTGAGACTTGATGACATAGCAAGTTTAATTTTAAGATCAAATAGTTGAAAGTTGAAACACTAATTTAGAATCTGAATCAAATTAAACGCAATCCACTACCTAGCCTAACACATCCTTTTTGTTCCAAATAAATGCCAAAGTGTTCATATTTTTGCTCTCCCTCTCAAGCCATCTTACACAGCACTTGTTTTTTTAATATAAAGAGGGAAAGCGAAAATATGAGCTATTGGGTATTATTATTTTTTTTGGATAAAAAGGAGATCGGAAATCTGAGTGTTTGGGTAGTTTTTTATTTCTTGTAATAAAAAAGAATGAGTCTGATAGTGAGTCAGCTATAGGGTTGGGTTGCGTTTTAATTTGATTCAGGTTCTAAATTAACGATTTAACTATTTTATATAATAAATAAATTTGTGACATTGTTATCTATCCAAAAAATACAATATCGGCTTAAAACGACCATCACTTGAACTAGGTAAAGTAAAATAACTTATGAAAGTAAAAAAAAAAAAGAACATCACATCGATGACCAATTACTACAAATTAAATAATCATTTAGATATTAAGCAGTCAACTCTCAAACTTAAATAGTCCTTCATGGAGCTTTTTCCGTGGTTTAGTTAGAAATATTTTTCTTTAAATATTTTTTGTGTAAGAAAAAGTTAAATATTAATAATTTTTAAAATAATAATTAATATTTAATTAACGGTGTTAAAAATGACTACTATTAACCAATTTATTCCAAATTTAGCTTGTATGCATACATTTTCCCAAGTTTAGATTGATTAGTAGTCCCAACCAATTTGGGCCCAAACTTATCATCCTCTGGGATTCTTACCCTTTCACCATTCTCTTCTAAACCACAGTTCCAGCTCACAGGTTCGATCTCTTCTCCTTCAAAATTCTCGTCTATAAAGCGTTGAATATTGCTAGCCAAATTTATTTGAATTTTATTTTGTGTAATTGCAGTTTATTCTATCTCCGTTTCTCTAAGAAAAACTTGTGGAACAATATGGCGTCCCGTTTTTGGACTCAGGTATATTATTTTCACCTCAATTTCGCGTATGACAGTTTCAAGTAATTTAATCGCTTTTCTCACTTAATAAAGATTTAGTTTTTCTTTTGGTGTTTGGATGAGTAACAAAATCTGTGGATGAGACGGGTTGCTGTTAATGAGTGATTTGTTTTTGTATATGGTAGTCTATTTTGCCTAGTTCTTTTGCCTAAACTACTATAGGGTCGTTTGGTAGGGTGTATTAGAATAGTACTGAATACATCCAATGATGTGGTCTAGTGGTCAATGAAGTGGGTTGAGCACCATGAGGTCTTATGTTCAAATTCCAATAGAGACAAAACATTGGAGGGTTCCATCGGTTCTAGCCTTGGTGAACAAACCTGTTGCTGAAGACTAGTGGTAGGTGGTCCTGCGGAGCTTTCGGAAAAGGGTAGCCTTGTGTGTAAGCACAACAATGAACCGCGGCGAACCCTCAGACGACCTATCTAAGATTAGGGGGGTAAGCAGCGGAGGGAAGAGGTCTATACCCATTGCCGTAGCTAAAAGGGTTCAAAATTCCTAATAATAAACCAAAATCCCCTACACGATTAGTTACAAACGCTTTTTGACAAGCATTTGCCGTTGCTGGTGAGAGGTGACATGTATTCTGTGGAATTAGTTGAGGTGCGCGCAAGCTGGTCCGGATACTACAATTAAAAAAAGTATTGAATAGGGTGTATTAGTAATGTTGGTATTAGTAATGTTATATTAGTTATGTTGGCATTATCTTTTATAGATTGTTTGGTTTGTTGTATTAATAACATGTATTGCATAATTTCTAATTAGTACTTAATAGGGTGTATCAGAGTAGGAATGATACTCGTAGTGTTAATGTCATGATTTACTATGTATAAGAATAATACTGAATAGGGTGTATTAGTTTAGTTGTACCATACTTAAATTTACAACCAAACATTGTACTAAAATACAGTACCAGTACTATTCTTATACACCCTACCAAACGACCCCTTATGGGTTAGAGAAGGTGTTATCTTATCTATTCATTCATGATATTCGCAGGGCGATAGTGAGACAGAGGAGGAGGAGGAGAGTGATTACGAGCAGGAGGATGAAGGTCCAGCTGAGACTACCGCTGCCACGGGTCCGTCAAGATATCTTGCTGCTGACAGCGACAGTGATGAGTCAGATGGACAGAAGCGAGTCGTCCGGTCAGCCAAAGATAAGCGATTTGAGGAGTTGTCAGCTACAGTTGATCAGATGAAGAATGCTATGAAGATTAATGACTGGGTCAGCTTGCAGGAGAGCTTTGACAAGATCAATAAGCAGCTGGAGAAAGTCATGCGCATTACAGAATCGATTAAACCACCAAATCTATATGTCAAAGCTCTAGTGATGCTGGAGGATTTCTTGAATCAGGCTTTGGCCAATAAGGAAGCAAGGAAGAAGATGAGTAGTAGTAATGCTAAAGCCTTGAATTCGATGAAGCAGAAACTGAAAAAGAATAATAAGCAGTATGAGGAGTTGATTAATAAGTATAGGGAAAATCCTCCTGAGAGTGAGGATGAGGGTGGTGATGATGACGTGTCAGAAGAGGAAGAAGAAGATGATGAAGAGGAGTTCGAGGAGGACCCAACAAAGATTGCAGCTGGGTCTGATGAGGAAGATGATGAAGATGAAGATCGGGATGAGACAGCCGAGACTGGTACTGGGTGGGAGAAGATGCTGAGCAAGAAAGACAAACTTCTGGATAAACAGTTCAAGGATCCAAGTCAAATCACGTGGGAGACAGTCAACAAAAAGTTCAAGGAAATTGTTGCTGCTAGAGGTAGAAAGGGGACTGGAAAGATTGAGTTGGTTGAACAGCTCACCTTCTTGACCAAAGTGGCCAAGACTCCAGCGCAGAAGCTTGAAATTCTGTTTGGTGTTGTGTCTGCCCAGTTTGATATTAATCCAAGTCTCAGTGGACACATGCCTATAAATGTATGGAAAAAGTGCGTGCAGAATATGCTTACCATCCTTGATGTTTTGACCCAATACCCAAACATTGTAGTTGATGACATGGTGGAGCCTGATGAAAATGAGACCCAGAAAGGAGCAGACCATGAAGGGACGATAAGGATTTGGGGAAACTTGGTTGCCTTTGTTGAAAGGATAGATGTAGAGTTTTTCAAGAGCTTGCAGGTAATTGATCCACATACCAGCCAGTATGTTGAGAGGCTGAGGGATGAGCCATTGTTTTTGGTTCTTGCTCAAAATGTCCAATGTTATTTAGAACAGGCGGGAGACTACAAGGGTGCTGCGAAAGTGGCTCTTAAACAGGTTGAATTCATCTATTATAAACCACAAGGAGTGTATGATGCTATGAGGAAGTTGGCTGAGCTCACAGAAGGTGGAGAGGCAGAGTCTATAGAAGAAAACAAAGTGGTTGAGGAGAGTAGAGGTCCAACTGCATTTGTTGCAACTCCTGAGCTTGTGCCTAGGAAACCTTCTTTTGAAGAGAACAGCAGGACATTGATGGACAGTCTAGTTTCTCTCATATATAAATATGGGGATGAACGAACCAAGGCCCGTGCAATGCTCTGTGATATATACCACCATGCTATCTTGGATGAGTTTTCAACATCCCGTGACTTGTTATTGATGAGTCACTTGCAGGAAAATATCCAGCACATGGACATTTCAACCCAGATACTCTTTAATAGAGCCATGGCTCAGCTCGGTCTCTGCGCATTCAGGATGTCACTTGTTGCAGAAGCACATGGTTGCCTTTCTGAACTCTATTCTGCTGGCAGGGTGAAGGAGTTACTTGCGCAAGGTGTCTCCCAAAGCCGATATCACGAGAAGACCCCAGAACAGGTATCTTGCTGAAAATTTTCATTTTTGGTCTTTTATGCAAGAAATTTATTCTTATTACATGCCACTATATGTTGTTCCATTGTTATGTTTTGAGATTAGTTGCTTTATTGTACTTCATGATTGTAGTTGCTAGTATCTATTTCAGAGTGTTCATTTGGCCAGTGTATTGATACAATTTGTATAATTACATAGTAGGGAAGGAGAGAAAAAATGGTGCAGAGAGGGATGTAGGGAGTGTTAAAAGATCTTTTTTGTTTCACTTGTATTTGGTGTAATGAAGAGATACCGTTCTTTTGACAGCTAGGCAGATCTGATAGAGGAGAAATCCACTCCATATGCCACTTTTCGATATGCTTTTTGACACGTTCTTTGGTGTATTTCTAGTGAAATCTTTTAACTTATCAAGATTGGCGCATGGCCTTCCTTTTCTTTCCATCATCTAGTAATCCTTCTTTTTAACTTGAATTATAAGTCCTCAGCATCCTCTCCACATGCTTCTAGATCACTTTGATAAGGTGGACAGACCTTGTTACCTCCTTTATCCTGACTATGTGCATTTGCTTTATTGAAACTTCGAGATAGATCTCTTAAAAAAGGGAAAGAGATTAAAACAAACTCTAAAGCCTTCAGTCCGTTCAGTGAATCTATCTTGCTGTATCAGTCTGCTTTAACCAGAATAGAACAGAGCAGTCAAATATGACACTTATGGAGTTGCACAGTGTTGCTGAGTGTTTTTTGCAATTGAATGTGTGACTTGAACACGTTTCAATTGAAACATTTGTTATCTGTTTTGTGATCCCGATGTTTGGTTGAAGGAACTGATAAAAATGGGTTATAAAGTGAGAATTATCCTCAAGAAGCAGAGTTTATTCCTGAGGTCTTAGATTAATTATGAGAGTCGAAGTGATAGGTTTAGACAACTCACTTGTAATTATATGGGACTACACTTCTTGGTGTAGTTCATGTCTGTAAAAGAGAGTATTATCCAAAAAAGGGTAAAAATTAATTATTTTCTTTGTCAAAGATAGAGCAATCAAATGTTACAGTTATAGAGAGTTATAAACAGATTCAGATGTGTGTTTTAGCAATCAAAATGTGTAACTTTTACTTGAATAACTTATAATTGAATCATTTGTTATTTATTTTGCTTTCTCCACGTGTGGTGGAAGGAACCTGTTGGAAATAATTCCTGACATATGTGGGAGTTTAGCGGGTATTATTTTTTTGTTGTTTTAAAAGATTTTTTATACTAAATGCAAACATACTGTCGCGTGAACAGAACTAGCAAAACTTGTTAGTTGGAAGGACGCTAGGGAGATAATCAGTGATAGTAAAATTAAAAGAACGTCGTTGCATGGGATTGGAGAACTTTAAATTAATTCCATCAGTTTTAGCAGTATAAAGTAGGGTTGTCCAACGGGGTGGGGCGGGGTAGGGTCGGGACTCTGGTTCCGGCGGGCCGGGAAGAGGTCCCGTCCCGTCCCGTCCCGTCCCACATTCCGCCGGTAGAGGGGCCGGGTCGAGTCGGGATCGGGCTTTGAACTTTTTTTTTGCCCCTTAATTATAAAAAATAATATATATAAACACTTCAATAACTGTACAAGATAGTGTAATAAAAACATCCCGGGGCTGTTTTTGTGCCTCTTATATTATTTAATAGAAATATGATTTTTTGGTAATACAATTTCAAAATTGCAACTTTGTGGTGTTGTTCAAAAGTTGCAAATCACATAGTAAAATTGCAATAAAAAAAATTACATAGTTAACTATACTTTTTCTAATTTTCTCACAATGTCTTGAGGATCTTCGGTTGGAATTGGAATTTGTCGGTCAAATTGTTTGACGTCGCTTCATGTTCCCTCGGAAAAGATTTCGTTGTAGTTGTTGTCTTCTTCTTCGTTGATCTCCGGTTGACCGCACCTTCTACGCTTCGCTCGAATCCAATCTCTGAAAAGAACTGCAATAACCAATGCGTCTCCCATCAATGAATGTCTGTGCTCTCCTATTTGAAATCTTCCAACAGAAAAAGCGCTTTCAGATGTTGTTGATGACGCTCGAATGTTCAAAACATCTCGGACCATCTTTGCTAGTGTCGGAAATGTATTCTCATTCTGCCTCCTCCGGTATTTGAGCAAGTCTTCATGTCCTTCATCATTGACAATTAATTCATACGGTACAACACCCTGCAAAATATAAACATCAAATTCGCCAACTTGTGAAGAAGTTGAACCACCTAACATTTTATTTCTAAGGCCTTGAATACTAGTAGCAGAAACCGCATGTTTTTTATAAGGTTGCAGCGAAGTAGTAGAAGATGGTACAGAAGCCGGTTGATTATTTGCACTTTGTTGTTGGTAATACGTATATACTTGTTTGCATTCAACGTGTATGCTATACGTAACTTCTTCTTTAGTTGGTTTGTGAGTTGGTTCTTCAGTTGTGTCTGTTGGTAGTCCTTATGTACAATCATAAATCGTTTCTATTAGTGTTTTACACCCGTCTACTTTAATAGTCGGATTTAATACCGCACTAATAATATAAATAGTGGGAATAGGAAAAAAGTATTTTTTTACTTTTTTAAACATTTTTTCAATAGATGCCTTATAAGTTGGTTTTTGCATATATTCATTAAGTAACAAAAATATTAAAGCTATATAAAATAACATATTTGAAATAATAGGATAATAAATACCGAAAAATTCTTTAGTAGCTTGAAAAAATTTCTCTAGAAATCCATTAAGTTCTAAAATATTTTCCCAATCATTATCTACAAGCATATCCCTTGAATTTTTATTATGGACGTTAAATAATAAAGTTATAGGTTGTCTATAATCGTAAGCAACAAGTAGTTGCTCATACAGAGAATTTCACCTAGTCGAAACTTCTTCTGAAATTTTTCTATAAGGTAATCCACAATCATGACAAATTTTTTTATATTCTTTGCGTCTTTGTATTTTATTACCTTTAAAAATAAAATTTATAGCAAATTGTATTTTATCAAGAATGTTTTCAAAAAGTTTTAAGTCATCCTTTACAACTAAGTTATAAATATGGCACGCACATATTATATGAAAATGATCAGAAAAACATGGAGTTAATCGAACTTTTAAAAGTCTTATAGCATAATCATTACAAGAAACATTATCTAATGTAATAGTCATAATTTTATCATTTATTCCATAATAATCACAAATTTCATTAATATTTTGTGCAATAAAACTACTAGTGTGCCTATCATCAATATATTTATATGTTAAAATACATTTTTGCATAGACCAATTTTGATCTAACCAATGTCATGTTACCGTTAAATAATCATTACCGTTAGTACTACGGCCTATGTCAGAAGTGATAGCCACTTTGTCATTTAAATGATACAATGCATAACGTAAGTATTGTTGATATTCACTTGCAAATTTAAAAACATCCCTTCTAACAATTGATCTTAGGAAAACCATTAAAAGCAGGATTATATGTTTCTCGAATATAATGAATAAAACCAGGAGAGGAAGGAAATGAAAAAGGCAAACCCTCCACCGCAACTAATTTTGTCATATTTTCCCTATCTTTGTTTTTCTTATATTTAGGACCAAAAATTTAACCCCGTCGTCGGATTAATTTGACCTTGTACTAGGTCGGGGACGCTATGTGAACCTTGTCCCGACTCAGATGGCATTGGCACACCTGATTTTTTGGCCTGGTAGTGATTCCACCTAGCTGTGTGCTCTCCTTGTACATGTCTTAGTAAACCTCCCGTCCCACCTTGACCTTTTCCAGTTTTAAATTTATAAACATTTTTACAAATTTTATATCTAGCTAGTTGATTCTCTTCGTCCCTATCAAAAAAATGTCATGCATCTGATTTTAATTTTCGTTTTGTGGGGCCTCGACTCATACTAGGGGGAATAGGAGACATTCCAGTTGCAGTTTCAGGCTGAAATTTAGTCTGAGCCTGAGGTTGAGGTGCACTAGTGGGTGTATCATCTATATTATCGTCTAAATTAAAGTCTGGTTCATCTACTTCATCATCTAATGGTATATCATTAAAAAAACAGTTTCATCAATATGACTGAAGTCAATCAAATCATCGGGACTGGGAATAGGATTACTAGCCGAAGTACCCTTACCCTTGTTACCCCTACTAGAAGAAGCACCCTTACACATAATCATACGTTTCAATCCTTCCATTTTAATTATACAAATAAATAATTAAAGTAAATGAAATTAAGTGCGATAATTAAAATTAAGTAACAATAATAATTTAAAGAAGGAACGAAGGTACCAAACGCCGACGTAACGTCGACGTTTAATCGAGGTTGAAAATTGAAACTTTGCTCGATGGATGATCCTCAAGCTAGTTGCCAACTTCACTCCCAATTTTCTAACTTTGTTATAATATTTAATAGTAGGAAGATTTGTAGAATTGTAGAGAGATTAGATTAGAATTAGAGAGATGGTAGGAAGATTTGTGAGACAAATGAAGAGGAAAATGAGGTATTTATAGTTAAGAAACTAGTTAAAGTGTAAATATATTAACTTAGGGGTTAAAATTAAATTAAGGGGGTAGGGGGGCCAAAAATGGCCGTTATAGCCGTTGCACAACAACCAAATTTGAAATTTGGTTGTTGTTGCAACGGTTGTTTTTGCAAAGGGGGAGGGGGACGGGTCGGGATCGGGACGATCCTAGGCCCCGTCCCGAGTTCGAACCCCGACAATTTTTTTTTTTAAAATGGGGGATCGGGGCGGGGCGGGTAGCGGGGCGGGTAGCGGGGCGGGGCAGGCCGACCCACTGGACAGGCCTAGTATAAAGTGACTTGCAAAGTAGGCGCCAACCACTTAAATGGACATTTGCACATGGACAATTAGTTAGCCAATTTCACAGTAACTCAGATAATCCCGTATTTGATATCAGATTGCACCTTCAACTTACTCATTTATCACAATATGATTTTGGCTGGAATTTTTCGTTATTGTTCATACCAAAGCTTCTAAACTATACATATTGAACACTGTTAGGAGCGTATGGAGAGGAGGCGTCAGATGCCGTATCATATGCATATAAATCTTGAGCTTCTGGAAGCAGTCCATCTGACATGTGCAATGCTGCTTGAAGTGCCAAACATGGCTGCTAATAGCCATGACATGAAGCGCAGGGTCATAAGCAAGACATTCCGGAGATTGCTTGAAATCAGTGAGAGGCAAACTTTCACCGGTCCACCTGAAAATGTGAGGGACCATGTTATGGCAGCAACAAGGGCCCTCAGGCAAGGAGACTTTCAGAAGGCTTTTGATGTTGTCGACTCCCTTGATGTGTGGAGGCTGCTTCGCAACAAGGATAGTGTTCTTGAGATGCTTAGAGGCAAACTAAAGGAAGAGGCACTAAGGACCTACCTTTTCACATATTCTTCATCTTATAATTCTCTGAGTTTGGATCAGCTCGTGGGGATGTTTGATCTTTCAGATTCACAGATCCATAGCATCGTGAGCAAAATGATGATTTCTGAGGAGCTTCATGCAAGCTGGGATCAACCATCCCGATGCATGGTCTTTCACGATGTTGAGCATACAAGATTGCAGGCTTTGGCATTCCAATTGACGGAAAAGCTTTCGGTTTTAGCGGAAAGTAACGAAAGAGCAACAGAATCGAGGATTGGTGGTGGTGCATTGGAGGGCCTTCCCCCGAGGCGCAGGGATGGCCAGGATTATGCTGCTACAGCTGCTGGTGCTGGTAAGTGGCAGGACTTCTCCTTCTCACAAAGCAGGCAAGGTGGTGGTGGTGGTGGCCGAACAGGGTATGTTGGTGGTAGATCAGCTTATGGGCAAGCATCGAGGGACCACACTAATCAGGCACGAGGGACTCTCGGTGGTCAAGGCTCAAGATATAAGAGTGGTGCAGCTTCCAGGGGAAGCCAGATGGATGGATCAGGTCGCATGGTTAATCTTAACAGAGGGGTCCGTTAGTTAGAGCCGTGCACAAAGTTGAGAATCACAGAGCACTTGAGGGGGTGTCCCTGATTGTAGTAGAATTTATAGCTTTCTTTGTTTCATAAACCAACGTTTCATTGTGCTACATTGTTTTCTGTGACTTCCTAGCATCTTTTGGCGATGCTATACTGCTTTTCTCATTTAATGACATTCATTATGTTGGGTATTTTGTTACCTTCAAAGTCGTTTCTTCTTTTATTCTTTGCTAGACTAGATGCTGCACAAGTCTGGTAAAGTAGCTTACAGACTGCATCTGTTGGATAGATTCTTTCCGATAATTCCTTGTACATTACTTTATTTGTATGCTTCTCTTAATCCGAAAAAATAAGTTTCAAGCTCTGCGATATACTATATTTTTTTTCCTTTATTAAAATTTCAGAACCTTATTCCAACTCAGTAATAGGGACCTGAATGTGGCAGCAGAAGCTACTCCCTCCCTCGCGAAGTTTTGTCCAGAGAATTGTGTATTTAGCACTCAAGGACGATCGTTGAAGCAGGATATACTCATGGCCTGGTAATCATTGTGGAAGTGATGGACATTTTGTACATAAATTCTCTAAATGTGGATACTCTTGGTACAAAGCACTTTTGTTGATTAGAATGGCCAGTTATACACTAACTAGCACTCAGTATTGACATTAAACTTAAGGCTAGAAATGGAGGATTAGTCAACTCTTGTTTGTTGTGTCTGATTTTATGATATGTACGATATTCTGTGACATATACAGTTAGCAATTTGTTAAATTTTCTTCCATTGAAAATGCAGCATTTACAATATTTATTCTAGTGCCACTATGAGTAGTGAGTACTGACAAGAGGAATTTGCAAGTACCATTGCCATTTTCATGCTGCATCTGCTTTCTTTTCACTGTTCCATTAGAGACATGTTGTCCCAAGTCGAATTTTAATTTCGAGAGGATTTAAGGGATAATTTTGAAGAAAGAAATTAGGTTAGATGATGGAGGAGTAATTGACAAAAAAAAAAAACAAAGAAAAGTCTGTCCTTTGCCGACACTCCCATGATGCAGCCGCGTCATTAATAAAATATTTTATTTATTCTTGTAGAGAAATCGTTGAATACTTGGGTTAAGTGAGTTGTCAACATTTGCAAACTAAACATGATATGGTTCTCATAACAGATTTATAGATTAAGGTTGAGCAACTTATAGACAGACCTTTTCTTTTGGGAGATTAAAAATGACAATAGAACTTAACATAATTCATAAATCTTGCATTAGGTTGTCGAAGTAGTTTTAATCATATCACACTTGTTCGAGATATGTAGGTACGTTGAATTGGACACGCGTCTATCTCCTTCAATTTCATCATAAAAATGCATTTTGCCTCTACAAAGTATTATGAGAAGTGCAGATAAAACGCCTAAATTAAAATGAAAATGACATAAATGGTCATCTTGGTGAAACTATTGACACTGAATGACCCAAAAAATTTTAAAGATATTTTTAACATTTTTAAAATAATTTCATATTCTAGCTATTTTTTAACTAATTCCAATAAATGTATATAAATTGTATCATTTTTGTACAGAATATGTATTACTATTGTATATGTATAGAAATATTGTATCACACATATAAAAATTGTATCAATTATTGTATAGAATGTATATCTCTAAAGTATATGTATAGAAAATATATCATTGTTGCATAATTTGTGTATAATAAATGTATAATTAGCATATACGCACTGATTATGCACATATTATACATATTTTGAGGATATTTTTTAAAGAAAACAGAGAACCAACCTTCACATATTATCCTCAACCGTATGTGTATAAAACATGTATCCATTCTTGCTAGCTCTCCCCCGAAGGAGGGGGGGAGGGGGGGAGAGCTAGCAAGAACAGGAATGTAATATGAAGCTTCACAAGTGCATCGAATATATCAATCAGAATCACTTGTCAATACCCTCCGGTTGCAGACATCGAAGACTGCAACAAGTGGATAGCAGTTCATCGAAGTATAATACGTCGATTTTTACTTAGATAGTGTATAATCAGTAAGTATACATTAAATATACATTTATCAAAATAGAAATTATACGTTGATATACATTATTATACACAAATTATACAATAATGTATCATTTTTCTATATATATACAGTAATGATACATCTTTTATACAACAATGATACATTTTTTGTTGTGATACGTACACAAAAATGATACTTAATATATATATTGGTGGAATTAATTGAAAATGGCTAGAAAATAAAAATTATTTTAAAAAGGTTAAAAATGACTTCTAAAATTCTCGGGCCACCGAGTGTCAATAGTTTCACCGATTGGCCATTGTGTCCATGCCGCACCTTATTTATATCAAAATAACAATTACATACAGAGATGTCACTAAATTGTAATTAATCAATATACATAATTATTTTTATTTATAATATTATCATAATAAATTAGTTTAATTTAGTGTAAATACCGACCCCAAATAATTAAGTTTTCCCTGATTAAAATTATTTGTCAATTTATTTATTTAAGCTCATCTTACACTGCGAAAAGATATTTATTTTGTCTCAAAATAATTAACCGTATTTGTGACAGAGGGGTGAACTCATTCGATTTTTTTGTGTGATACTCAACATCAATATCTTAACTTCTTATTTTTAAATAATTATATATTTAAAAATAGAAAGAGTACCACTCTATATATCAACTTACTATTTTATAGTTTACATGCTTAGCAATCACATAAAAAGTATTACAGATGATAATTTATTATCAAGAAAAGAGCAATATAGAAGAAAGTCCTGAGAAAGAAGAGTTTTTATTTCTTATTTTTTAAATTGAATAAAAAGTATTCCTTGTTAAGTGAACAAAGGATTTGATTTGCCGCAAATCATTGACAATAGAAACTTCCACTGAAGTTCCAGAAACCATGCAAGTGGGGTGGGACGTGGGAGTAGTATTTTTGTGTTGCTGTCTTTCCCCAGCTTCAAAAATCATTTTTATAAGTACAGACAATTTAATTATCTTTCATATTCTGTCTGTTGAACGCTACCCAATTCCCTCTTCGAATTACACTTTTTCATCTGCCATCTGGTAATTGTTAGGTATGAAAATGATAGCAAAAGTCTTAAAGTGAAAGTCAACCAAAGCAATCCCACTGAAAAAAAGTTATTAACAAGAACCATTAGATTGTTAATGACATGTTATTGAAGTGTAATTTTTCATGAGTTATTTGCTATTAAACTTTGCATATATTAAAATGGAGATGCAGTAATATACAATCAGTTGTGTATTTATTCTCAAATTTAGTTGAAATTACCTATATTTTAAAAATTGCACTCTCCTTGTTAGAAAATTGTTAGTACCTTAGTTGATTCTCACGGTTAGATTGTTTATTTTCTTAGCTAACTGTCTATTAAATAATTTAATCTCATTTTCAGCTATTTGAAAAGTGATCTAATTAAAAATTTGTAATATTGTTTACTCATAAATCTTTAACTTTATGCTAAAAAGAAAAATAATGCTCATGATCCAGAATTTTCACTAAGGGTGTTCGAAAAATAAAAATATAATGATAGAATTTGAACTTATAACCTCAATGTGAATTTTGAATCCTAAACCACGGACTAAACCAACATCTTCTCTTATATTTATTCAAAATCTATATATATATAAAAAAATCTTATATACCCTATCCACCCTCGCCCCAACTGCTAACACAAGCTTACACATGTAACATACTATGTAAAGTAACTAATACTCTCTCGTGATAAAAAAAAAAGTATCCACTTATTCATTTGCATATTCCTTAAGAAAATATTAATTCTTAGAAAATAATAGATAATTTAATTAAATTATTCCTAATTAAATAAGAATTGAAATTTTATCACATGGCACTTAATAGAGATAAATTTAGAAAAATAAATTTTTTTTTAATTTAATAAATGAATATTTTTTTTAATAAAAAAAGGTTAAGTGGATAATTTTATTAATTCGGAGGGAGTAATGAGAAATTAGGAAGTAAAATAAGGTGAGTGATTGGAATTGGACAGGTCGTCGCTGTCCATTAGCTGTCTCGTCAGTGTCTTATTTTAGGTTAGGTAACACTAATAAAAATCAAAAAATGCCGAATCCGAGTTTGCTGCTTCAATTATTACCAAGCTAATAACTATTCAGTTTAGTACTTCTCTCATATTCCACAATGATTATAGATGCGACATATAGAAATTTACCTAAAAGCCAAAATAACAGCACCATCACAGCTTCACATATCCGTTATGCCACTAGATTTTCCAACCCCACTTTCCCCCCTCCTCCTCCATAATACCCCCTTTATCCCTCCATTGAACAATCCACACCCAATTCTTGAAAGATACAGTAGATCAACACTTACCCAGTTCACCATTTATCAAATCTTGAAAACAAGATCCAAGCTTTACATGTTTTGAGCTTGTGGGTGTGTTTTATTCAGCTCTATTCTTGAAAGAAACTGTAGATCAAGCCTTACCCAGTTCACCATTTATCGAATCTTGAAAAAAAAGATTCAAGCTTTTCATGTTTTGAGCTTGTGGGTGTGTGGTTTTTCAGCTCTAAACTGAGTACCCAAAAATGAGTATGTATGGTAGGGATCCATGGGGTGGACCATTGGAGATCAACACTGCTGACTCAGCAACAGATGATGATAGGAGCAGGAACTTGCAAGTTTTTGATAGGGCGGCTATGTCTAGGAATCTTGATGAGACACAACAGAGCTGGTTGTTGGGTCCAACAGAGCAAAAGAAGAAGAAATATGTGGATCTTGGTTGTATTATTGTGAGTAGGAAGATATTCAAGTGGACTGTTGGATGTATTCTTGCTGCTGCACTTTTAGCTGGATTTATTACTATGATTGTTAAGCTTGCACCTAGACATAAACATCATAATCCACCACCTGATAATTATACTCTTGCTCTTCGTAAAGCCCTTATGTTCTTCAATGCCCAGAAATGTGAGTCTTCTGTTCTTTCATTATTTGTTTATTATTTGTGTGAATTCTTGAATCTGTGTGCTTAAAGATGTCATTTTTACTTTACTATTTCGTTGATAATTAGATCTGATTGATTATGGGTTTTGTCTGGGTTTTAGTTTGTGATAAGATTAATAGCTGGAAATTGTATTATCTCAGTGATGCATAATTCAGTCCTGTGTATTAATCTTCTTGCTTAGTTTGCTTTGATTTGGAAATATTTATTAGTTATTTCCCCCCAAATTATGGTTTGTTAAGTTGATCAAGGTTCCAAGGGTCTACCGGATTTGTAGGGGTAAGGTCTGCATACATCCTACTCTCCCCATACCCCAGTTGTGAGATTGCACTGTGTATGTTGTTGTTGTTGTTAAGTTGATCAAGGTCACTTTATAAAAAATATGCTATTTTTTCATTTATTTTATATGTGATATATGGAATGGCTCTATGTGCTGTTAGCCAAACGCCTTTAACTTAAGATTGGAAGATTACTGCATCAACAACAGCTTGATTTTAGATGCACTAATTTTGACTTAGCTGATGTACATAAGACTCTTATGGATTTTGGAGGTTCAT
Source organism: Anisodus acutangulus (assembly GCA_029783415.1). NCBI lineage: Eukaryota > Viridiplantae > Streptophyta > Magnoliopsida > Solanales > Solanaceae > Anisodus > Anisodus acutangulus. The sequence continues at coordinate 34,176,847 of CM056510.1, read as the reverse complement.
AGTGTTTGAATACTGGGTTTGGGACTTTTTGGTGATTCATGTATTTAATCTAGTGTTTGAATACTGGGTTTGGGGCTTTTTGGTGATTCATGTATTTAATCTAGTGTTTGAATGCTGGGTTTTGGGCTTTTTGTATTTTTAATCTAGTGTTTGAATGATGGGTTTTGGGCTTATATGTGGTTATAGCTTAATTTATTGCCAATCCTCTGTTGGTATTTACAGCTGGAAAGTTGCCCAAGCACAACAATGTGTCATGGAGGGGGAATTCATGTTTGCAAGATGGCAAGTCGGATGATTCAACTATGTTCAAGAATTTGGTTGGGGGGTATTATGATGCCGGAGATGCAATCAAGTTTAACTTCCCTCAGTCATTTGCTCTCACTATGTTAAGTTGGAGTGTGATCGAGTATAGTGCAAAATACGAAGCTGCTGGGGAGCTCAATCATGTTAAAGATATTATTAAGTGGGGTACTGATTATCTCCTGAAGACCTTCAATAACTCTGCTGATACCATAGACCGGATTGCTGCACAGGTAACTATCATTTATTTTGTATTATAAATGTGTAAATCACAAATTTTCTTAACTAGAATATTATAGTTTGTTCTATCATCAGTAATTAGTACTCCCTCCGTCCCAACTTATGTGAAGGTATTTGACTGGGCACGAAGTTTAAGAATGAAAGGAAGAGTTTGGAACTTGTGGTCTAAAATAAGTCATAGATATTTGTGTGGCTATAAATCATCTCATTAAGGGTCAAATGGTAAGTTTATTTAGCTCTAACCAGTTATCATCCCCTTGGCCGTCTGAATCATAAATCATGATTGCCACTATACTTTTTACACTTTTAAGATAAATATAATCTCTAGGCTGGCTTTTTGACTTTCACCGAGTCTCTCCTCCTGGTTCCTTCTTGAAAATCAGATCACCATCAATGACTGCATGAAATTTATTTGAACTACTTTATCTCATTGGACGAATTCTGTTATGTTTATATAGGTTGGAAAAGGGGATACTTCTGGAGGGCCTGAGCCCAATGATCACTATTGTTGGGTGCGTCCAGAAGACATTGATTACGATCGGCCCGTGACTGAATGTCACAGCTGCTCGGACCTTGCTGGAGAGATGTCTGCTGCTCTGGCTTCTGCCTCCATTGTTTTTAAGGACAACAAGGCTTACTCACAAAAACTTGCACATGGTGCTAGAACTCTCTTCAAATTTTCTAGAGACCAGCGTGGTAGATACAGTGTCGGCAATGAAGCTGAAACTTTGTACAATTCTACCGGTTATTGGGATGAGTTTATATGGGGTGCAGCATGGCTGTATTATGCTACTGGAAATTCTTCATATCTTCAACTTGCTACAACTCCTGGTATTGCCAAACATGCTGGTGCTTTCTGGGGCGGCCCTGATTATGGTGTACTCAGCTGGGATAACAAGCTCACTGGAGCTCAGGTCAGTCGATATTGCCTCTTCTAGCATTTCTTTGCAGCTATTGTTCTTGAGACTCGTAAGCTAGGAGGTTTTATTTCTTAGAGGGCTATAACACTGTTTTTCATCGTCTCTTCAGGTGCTGCTGAGCCGTATGAGGCTGTTTCTGAGTCCTGGATATCCTTATGAAGAAATATTAAGGACATTTCACAACCAAACTAGCATAATCATGTGCTCCTACTTGCCAATCTTCACTTCTTTTAATCGTACAAAAGGTAACCATTTTTTATCCTCCAGTTTGCATGTAAAGTTATTTGAAATTCTTAGTTTGAAATCTAAGCCAATTCTTTTGGGCCTTTCCAGGAGGGCTAATCCAATTAAACCATGGAAGGCCTCAACCACTCCAGTACGTAGTCAATGCAGCCTTCCTGGCTACCTTGTTTAGTGACTATCTCGCAGCTGCCGATACTCCTGGATGGTACTGTGGACCCAATTTCTACTCCACTGATGTCCTGCGTAAATTCGCGGAGACCCAGGTAAATGAAACTCTCTTACTTTTAAGTTAATAACTCCCTTATTATTTTCGGGTTTCTCTTCTCCTCTATCTTGTCAATGGTTGTGGTATATGCTATTCCTCGACCAACTTCACTTCTCTCTGCATCATTTTCTGTGGATGAATGGGCTAGATTGGCCTCATATATGGTGTAGAAAACAATGAATGATAATTAGCTGCTAGAGTGTGTAGAATATTTTACACACACGGTATAAGCAAGGTTTCCTTTACTATTGTATTTTTCAAACCTGTTTTGAAAAACACTTTTCTTGAGCCGAGGGTCTATCGGAAACAACTCTCTACCCCACAAAGGTAGGGTTAGGTTTGCGCCCTCCCCAGACCCCACTTGTGGGTATCACACTGGGTATGTTGTTGTTGTTGGTATAAGCAAGTTTTCCTTTGCCTATTCTGCTGTAAGGTGAAAATCATTGCTGGGTTTAACTTGGTCGTTTCTTTGACTTTGTAGATCGACTACATCCTTGGCAAGAATCCCAGGAAAATGAGTTATGTTGTTGGCTACAGCAATCACTACCCTAAGCGTGTCCACCACAGAGGGGCATCAATTCCTAAAAATAAGGTCAAGTATAACTGTAAAGCAGGATGGAAATGGAGGGATTCATCTAAGGCTAATCCAAATACTATTGTTGGAGCCATGGTTGCTGGACCAGACAAGCATGATGGTTTCCATGATGTCCGTTCTAATTACAATTTCACGGAGCCTACTCTTGCTGGAAATGCTGGTTTAGTTGCAGCTCTCGTGGCTCTATCTGGAGATAGAGACGTTGGAGTTGATAAGAACACATTATTCTCTGCAGTACCACCGATGTTCCCCACTCCACCACCTCCGCCAGCTCCTTGGAGACCTTGAAACTTTGTCAGTGCCTCTCTCTTGTCTGAGTGTAGGTTCCTTATTTTTGATACTGTGATTTGATATTAGATTCTGAGACCATGAAGCAAGACGAAAGACTAAAAACTTGGATGTGCACCTTGAACATAGTAGTTTGGGCATTACTAGGAAGTGCAATTCATGAAGAAATGCCCAATGGTGCATGTATGTAACGTAACCAATCACGTATTCTTTGAACAATGTAACTGAATGTGAACCTCAATTTCCTCGAAACAAGTTTTCACATAATGTTCATGTATTTCGGTTTTGCATTGTGAAAATTATAAAGGGCAATTAACTTGCCAAACAGCGATAGTGCTGGACTTGTATAAAAGATCAGCCCAAATTATAAAGCTTTTATATCTTGTGAAGATCTAATGAAATCTAATACATTTTCCTCATATGCATCTAACAGATCACACCCTAACAGAAAGCTGCTTTAACATATGAATAAGATGAAGCATTCCTTCTCAAGGCATCTCTGGTTCCTTCTGAGAGAAAATATTATTATTGAATTGTGTATCTACATTATTACATTGAGACCTATTTATAGACACTATATCTCAATCCTTTAATCCTATTCCTATTTTAACACCTTCCTCCGCAGATTGTCCAAAAACACAAGCCGGATTAGTAGTCCTCCATATCTTTTTTAGTTCTTTGGTGCCTTGCAAATCTAGTTCTTTAATTAGTCTTTTACGATTGTGCTGCAAATCTGTTAAGCCACTTCTCTGCAAATTAGTTCAATTCAAGATTCCATCACGAGTCAATATTCAATTGAAGCATGATACCTTATGTGGAGATTTTGATTCCCATCCTATCTTCCAAGGCCATGAGGGGAAAACATTTGTAGTTAAAATGATCAGGTTTACATATCTGTTGATTTACATGATATTTGTTGCTTATATCCAGATGTTTGCCTCAAATATCCACGACCACTCTCAAGTATCTTCATTGAATCTCATTTGCATCACCCATTACCAATATATTGCCAGCATACAATGTGTGGGACGATAGATTTAAGGCGGCATACAATACCCTTGTGGTCCGGCCCTTCTCCAGACCCGCGCATAGCGGGAGTTTAGTGCACCGGGCTGCCCCTTTTTTCATACAATGTGTGGGACGATAGATTTCCTCCACTATGTTTGATACGGACCTTTATTGTTTTGTCCAATGAACATGCTAAAAGCAAATCTTCCCAACAAAGAACATATGTAGCAGCATATGATTATTGTTGTCAAAATTACTCCTATTGATAAATTTCCATGTCACTATTGACCAGCAAGGAGCATATGATTATTATTGTCATCAAAGACAAGATCATAGACTTGTCAAACTGAACCATTAGGCTGAGGACAGTTCCTGTTTGAGTGTTTTTTGGTTTGACAAGCTAAAATTAGTTAGACCCACAAAAATCCATGGCCCTGCATACAACTAATTTCACCATCTATATTGGGAGCCCCCTGCATCTGTCCAAGAGCATAAGGGTTATTTTAGACATTTTATTTTTTTAATCCATGTGTTACTAGTTTCTACATTTTATATGAAATGATTGGAAATTTTTGTTTTTTAGGAAAATATTGCCATCATACAAAACGCACCTTTGGTCTTTTGCTCTTTCACTTGGTTTTTCTTAAGCTACCATCCTTTCCTTTTTGTTTACCCCCTTAATCCTTTTTTTATTTCTTATTTTACTTTTGTTCTATTCTTTTATGTTATCGATTCTTCCCCAGCCTTAGACCTTAGGAATAGATTAAAATCGATGAATTCGACTAGATTTATTCTTTTTTCATTGTTAATTAATTAGTTAATCTGCATTTATTTGGTGTTGGTTTGATTACGGGTCCCAAATGTGAAGTTAATTTGTTGTAACACCTCGTACCTCTAAACTAAGTCATGTCCATGATTCAGAAGTTTGGAAATTTAAGACCGAGAGTTCAAAGTTAAAAAATAATTTCAATCCGCAATCTCAAAATTACGCCAGAGATAGAGGGGACCGTAAAAGTTTTTACGGACCGTCAAACTGAATCGTAAATTTTGTTCTTGAATTTGACGATGAACAATAATTTCTACGGACTGTATAAGTTTATACAACCTATCGATTTTGACCGTCCCAGCCCCTCCAGGAATTATCTCAGAAAAATATCAAGTATTAGTAGTTTAGCTCATGTTAAGGCAGACAAGAGAATCATGATGAAAGAAGTTCATCGTTTAGCAACCCTAGGATTTCAACTTTTGAACCCTGAAGATGATAGAATGGTTGTGCAGAACATAGTCAAATCCTCCTTAATAGTTGAGCAAAAGAGAAAAACAATTTCATGACCCCTATCTATTGCAACTAAAAGGAACGGATTCGCAGACATAAATTCATGGCTTTTGAACAAGGGGGAGATGATGGTATTCCAAGGTACCAAGAAAATTTTCACGTCTCAGATGTAGATGGACGCAAAGAGAGAAGTATGGTAGAGACGCATAATTTCATATATTTTATCTATCCAAACTCCACGAAAATGTATCATGACCTAGAGGGGGTTTATTGGTGGAATGACATGAAGAATAATGTAACCAATTTCGTGGCTAAGTTTTCAAATTGATAGCAAGTGAAAGCCGATTCAACATAAGATTATGTCAAGTTATATATTCAGGAAAGTTTCAAATTCCATGGGGCTCCAATGTCCACTAGACCAGTTTGAGGTGCCCAGTTCTAAGCAAAATTTCTTTGAAGTCTTTTAGAAGGGATTGGATACCATCTCAGTACCGTTTTTCAACCTCAAACAGATGTCAGGCAGAGCGCACTATCCAGATACTCGAATATATATTTAGTGCATGTGTCCTAGACTTTAAAGATAATTGAGATAATCATTTGTCTCTCATTGAGTTATTTCTAAATAACAGTTATCATGCTAGTATTAATATGGCACCGTTTGAAGTTTTGTATGGGCGAATGTGTAGATCGACAATTGGTTGATTCGAAGTTGGTGAAGTAGAGTTGTTAGGACCAGACCTGGTCCATCATGATATGGAAAAAGTCAACTTAATTCAGAAGCATGTGAAAACGGCTAAGAGTCGCAAAAGTCCTATGCGAATGTGCGGCATAGAGAATCAAAGTTTCATGTTAACAATTGGGTGTTTTTAGAAAATTTTGCCTATGAAAGCCGTCATGTGATTTGAGAAGAAACAGAAGTTAGTCCCAAATATATCAGACCATACAGGATCCTATGAAAGATCGTCAAGTTCGCAAGTTAAGGACTAAGAAAGTCGCTCCATTGAAAGTGTTGTAAAGGAACCAAATGTGAAGGAGGCTACATGGGAAGACAAAGAGGACATGAAGCCCGAATATCCCCACTTATTAATGGACAAGAAGAAAATGTCTAGGGTAACTACCTCAGATATTCAGACCTCATGCCAGTTCAATGTTCAGGTCCCATCTCCGCTCAATATTCAGACCTCATGTTATAACATTCATCTTTTCGGCAATCAAATATCATGTTATGATATCCATGTTTACACGTATTCACATCTCATGTTAGTTTAGCACTCGTGTATCCATGTCAGCCAATCTTTATGTATTCATGTCTCACGTCATGCTTCTGACGCTAATGTAATCATGTCATATTCATGCTTATGTTCCAGTACTCATGTCACTCATGCTTATGACTTCTTTTCCAATCCCATGTATAATATTTATGTATTCATTCAGCCCAATATTCATGTGCTCAAGCATTATTCATATTAGTCACGTCCATATTTTAGTTACCACGTTATGTCATTTCATGTGTATTAAGATGATATGTGAGGCTTGTGTTGATACTCTGGTTAATTGACATGTGATTGAGAGATGTTGTGATAGTCCTATTTACAAAGGAAATTTTGCCAAAATTTTTATAAAATTCCAAAGTTTGTAGTATTTTTAACCACTATTCATCAATCGATGACAAATATCTCATGTTTCACGTTCATGCATTCAGTACACATTTTCCATATCCTCATGATCACGTTTTCATGTAATCATGTCATTTAGTTTCCATGCTCCATGTCGTATTTCTTCACGTTCATGTACTCATGCCATATCCATTCTTATTTTCAATCATGACCTATCATTCGAGGACGAATGATCCCAAGGGAGGAGGGGGAGATATTGTAACACTTCATACCTCTAAACTAAGCCATATATATGATTCAAAAGTTTGAGAATTTAAGACTGGGAGTTTGAAGTTGAAAATCAAATTTTAGTCCACAATCTCATAATTACACTAGAGATAGACGGATCGTAAAAAAAATTACGGACCGTCAAACTGAATTGTAAATGTTGTTCTTGAATTTGATGATGAGCAGTAATTTTTAAGGACCGTATAAGTTTATACGGCCCGACGATTTTGACCGTCCCAACCCCTCAAATTTTAAAAGCCACTGAAAATTTACAATTATGAGACGGTCCGATTATACGGATCATACAAAATTATACGGTCACCACCCTTATCGTAGAAAATTCGACGGACTATCAAATTCTACCGTAAAATCCTTCCGACATGAAAAGTATAAATATGCAGATTTAGTTCTAAAAATCAGTTTTCACTTCTTCCAATCCCTAACACGAAGTTTATCTCTTTCCCACTTAATCCAACATCAAGGTAAACCTTCTTCATGAAATTTTAAGTGATTCTAACATCATTCTCGTGAATTCCTAAGTGAAATTCATTGTTTCTAACCTAGGGTTTTCAAGAAAACTCAACCCAAGAGATTAAGGTTCAGGCTTTGGGATTCTTTTTTCAAGATCAAATTTTTAATACAAGTATTAGAGCGAATAAGGTATGTAGAGCTTCTATCCACGTGTAGAAATATGCATGTTCTTCCCCGCGCCACGTTATTCCATGAAACCATGAAATTTCATAACTTAGAGTTTTATTCTAATATCATAATACCCCTAATTATATGTAATATTATGTCATATCTCTATTATAATTCATCAATTGTATTCATAATTGGTCATTATGATTGTCATGAACTTGTCTGTAATCCATTAACGCATGTTTGAATCCAATGAGTTTTTAATAATCAAGTCATGAAGTCATTACTACTTAACCTATGAAATTATACATGTTTTCTCACAAGTTATATTATGTATTTATGTTCATGTTAAATTATCACATATCATGTTTACAAGTTATATTTATGAAATTTATGGGCTTACAAGCCAACTATTTTTAAGTACATGTTTTTGGGAGTTGCATAGATTACCGAGAAGGCTCGTGTAGCATGAAACTACGTATATCAACATATGACAAGAGTCGCTTCACCCATAAGATGATACCTTCATATTATTGATTGGATCATTTCATGTCATGTTCATGTCTCATATCCCGATAAGGTATGAGAGCGCTCTACTTATCGGCCCAAGTACCAGACTCCACGTAATCATTTGGTGATTTCATGTTGTCGGTTATACTACTGCTTTTCCTACATAAATATAGTTTACAAATTTTACACATGTTATTATATTCATGTGCATGTTCATGTTTCAATTTCATGTTTCTATTATTTCATGTGTTTGTTTATTCCTTCAATTGCTTCACATACATTACAATTCAAATGTACAAACATCCCTTTGCCCGAGGCCTACACTTCACGGTGCAACAATTGAGTTTCAAGACTACGGATCTGCTCATTAGGATTACTTCGGTATCAGCTATTTAGTGAGCCTCATCTCATTCGGGGTGTCAGTCTATTTATTTTCATGACTATGGTTTATAGTAGAGGCATGCCAAGGCCTTGTCTGGTAAACAGTTTTGTAGATTCGTGTTTAAGATGTTTCATAGACTAGACTAGTCATCAAGTCATGTCATGTCATGTTAGCATTATTTTCAAACTTATCATGTTATATTCAGATATTTCTGTTGTTACATTTCAGACTATATTTTCAGTATTATGTTTCACGTGTTTTAAATCATTATTAGTACATGATTTGATGTCCATGTTGATTAGCAAGCCATGTGGTTCGCTCGGTCACATACAGTCAGGCACTGAGTGTCGTGTTTCGCTCATGCCATGGTTCGGGCCATTCTCTTGAAGGCTGTCTAAGACCTTAATATAAATATTTAATATTTTATCTTTATACATAATATATTTCTTACAAAATATTATTACACAATATTTGAGTATGACTGTTATAGAGAGGTAATTTACAAAGAGTGCACAACTATAATGAATGTCACTGCTGCTATAGGTAAAGTGATATTATAGAGAAGTAAAATATAACATAAAAATCGATTCCAGAAAATATCAGGCCGTTATAGTGAAATGTCATTATAACGAATGACAATTATAGAGAGGTTTGATTGTATATAAATAAAGAGATTAAGCACATAAAAACACAAAAAATATTAGGAAGGTAAATTTTTCAATCTACCAAGACGTATAAAAACTAACCTACGTTTTTTCACCAGCTTATCGTATTAGTTACTCCTATTACATATATAAGACCTCATTTGTTTATACTTAATGAAGGTTTTAATCTTAAGTATTTGGAATTTAATCATTAAGCTTGTTTGTTTTTTTAGACATGAATCTTAATCGTTCGATATTTAATCATGGGAAAAGGTGTAAATATACTCCTCAACTTTGCGATATAGAGTAGATATACCACTCGTTAAAAAAGTGTGCATATCTACGTATGTCGTTACACAAATGGTGTAAATATACCCTTTTTACTAACGGAATATTTCTAAAAATTGTTTAGTTTATTTTTAATTAAAAATGTCACGTGACTTTAAAAATAAAGTCGACTCATTTTTTAGTAGACTTATTTTTGTAAAGCCACGTGATAATATTTTTTTCTGGTGGATTAGGTCTGATTCATTTAAAAAATGGGTAGACATTTTTCTTAAAGCCACAAAGATATTTTTTTAAACGAATCAGACCGATCCACCAGAAATTTTTTATCATTGGGTCTGATTCGTTTAAAAAATTGCTAGACATTTTTTAAAGCCACAACGATATTTTTTTAAATGAACCAGATCCAACTCACCAAACAAAAATTACCACGTGACTTTAAGAAAATAAGTCTACTAAAAAAATAGGTAGACCTTTTTTTAAAAGCCCCGTGACATTTTTTTTAATTAAAAAATAAGTTAAATGATTTTAAAAAAAAATATCTTTAAGCGAAAGGATATATTCGCACTATTTATGTAATGACAGGGGTATATTTACACAATTTGTTAATGGCAGGGGTATATATGCACCACTTTTTTAACAAAGAGTATTTCTTCTCTAAATCACAAAATTGAGAGGTATATTTGCACCTTTGCCTTAAACATTAAGTGTTGTTTATTTATTTGCGTCACAACCACTTAATGAGTTTGAATAGATATAAATGATCAAGATATATAACAAAGCCTTAATATCATTAAGATATGTATTCAACAATTTCTACAAAGATGGTTTCGACATTCCATCAATTTGCCGCTACTGTCATTGCCTACCATTATCAACTATCACTACCCACAATCATCATCCTCAGTTATAACCACCATCACTATCAATACTACTACCACACCACCACTAACCACTATTTACGATCATCATCATTAACCACCAATCAATATCAATAATCACTACCATCAATCACCACTATATATCAGTGGCAGAGACATAATTTTCATCAAGGAGATTCGAAATATAAAGAAAAACACGCGAAAATTAAAGAATGATAAATGGGGCGGGTCGGACAAGACTAACCTTAACCTGCTAATTTTAACTGGCCTTATCATATCCCTTTTAACATTTCTTCCTACTTTTGCCCTGCTCCTTCTAGTCTTTTTGAAATTTCTTGCGTTTTTTACTTTGCAATTTTCTAATTTATTTTAATTTTTTTCTTCGATTTAGTGCCCCTCCAAATGTAATACCATTGAAAATCGTCAAGATTCTTGAATAGGAAAAAATTGATATGATTTATTAATGATGTTATTAATAAAAGTGATACTATTTATTGTTTTGTTTAAATATGCTACGTCTATTATAAATTTTACTGCTATTTAAAAAAAATAAAAAATATACTAATATAAATATACTCTTTACTATATTGAGGGTTGTCCGTGCTTACACAAGCTCAACAATTTATTCTCTTTATTTTTTTGTATTCATATCAGATCTTATGCTACAACGTTATAAAATATACGAAAAATAACTATCATTTTATAAACAAAAAATCGAAGAACAAATAACAAAAAAAATAATCTAAAGTTGTCCGTTAAGAAGACTAAAGATAAGAGGGATAAAATGAAAAAAAAAATTAAATTGGATGCAATTAAATTTTTGGAGATCTTTTCCAGAGGAAAAAAATAAAAATAAATATAATATCTAGACAAATAAGAAAAAGATGGGGTTGTGGGAAAATGAATTGGGCTGTGGAAGGGATATCTGGGAAATGGGACCATTTAATGCCTTTTATCCTTAAGCATGTGGGCCAAAGCTAAAAAAACGTAAAAACATTGCAGTGGCCAGTTTCGAACTCAGGAAGCAGGTGCGAATTTAAACCCCCTTACTATTGAGCTAAGCCTCTCAAATGTGCCAAGGAGGTTCAATACATGATATGCATATCAAAAAATCAGAATTCACCCTATATATACAGTGTAATTTTCGGCGAAGGGGTTCATCTTTGGCTCTGCTACTGCTATATATTTGTCAACTACCATATCAGTCACCACCGCCATTAGTTAACGCTGTCAACGACCACACCTATCAACTACCACCTCCAACTATCATCATCAACCAACACTGATGGCCATCAGTTCACTACTAGCTACACCCAGAACACTACCATTTAGTCAACACCATATCCAATCGACACCAACAACCACTATTACTAGCAATCGCTACCACCAACCGCCATATAATTTTTAAAAATACATTGTTTATATAACTAGTATTAATTAGATTGATTTAGTATTTTATTGAATTTTATATTTATTAATATTAAAGAAAAATAAACTTTATATATTTAGATATTTAAAAAACAAACCGTCTTACATTTAGTATTCAAATCTTAATACTATATCTTAATATTTAGATTCAATTATTTAAATCTTAACGCACATGTTAATATTCGAATGTATATTCAAATTCAGACATCTTAATTTTTTTTTAGAAAAGAGGCCTAATAGAATTTTATTAATTTATAAAAGACCATAAATATAGTCCAACCGGCACCTAATAATTTCATATTAAAATTTTTAGCCCCAACTTTTAGGGGTGTCAATGTTTTTTTTCAAAAAACGATTGAACCGACCGAATCGAACCGTATCAAATAGAATTGTAGTTTTTTTTAGTAAAATCAATAAATTTAATACAAATCTATAACCGTAACGAGTTTATTAGATATTACATTAAATTTGTTGAAGTTGGACCTTGTCTTGGGATGAATTTAGATGGAGAGGACTATAATTAAAGAGTGTCTAAACTTATTCTACCTTATTAAACAAAGTAAGTAACTTCAAACATTACTACACTTAACACGACAAGTTGACAATATCAATTGGTCGCATAAGAAGAAGACTAAAAGGCTTGTTTTCTTCTCCTCATTAAATTTGTTGACGTTGGGCCTTGTCTTGGGATGAATTTAGATGTAGAGGACAATAATTAAAGAGTATATAAACTTATTCTACCTTATTAAACAAAGTAAATAACTTCAAACACTACTACACTTAACACTACAAGTTGACAATATCAATTGGTCTCATAAGAAGAAGAAGACTAAAAGACTTGTTTATTCTCCTCATTTTTCTTCCTATACTTCAAGAATAAATTAAGAAAATTGCATCAAGTGAAACACAATTTACTGCAAATTACTCCTATCAAAATCTATAAACTATGAGTCTTGGGGCCTAAAAGAACTTGAAACTGTCCAAACTTTGTTGAGAATATTGATAGACAAACATTCTCTCTTGCCCTTCAATCAACGTTCCAAAATTCATATATGACATTAAGTTATCCTCTTTTGTTCTTACAATTATTTTATGAAGTTTTTTTATTGTAATTCTAAGGAGCTTTCATGAAAATTACTTTGTTAATGAAGTTCAAAATCACTTTACAAAGTATGAGCTAGTGATAAAAAAAAGATTTTTTAATTCAAGTGAACATATAATAAGAGATTAACTCAATATAATAAGATTGACAATATCTAAAAGAATATATGATGTATAAAATCCTCAAATGTAAAGAACTATGATAAATATTATTTTTTCTTTTCTCCCCTCCCCTCTTAAATAGACACTTTCATATGTAAATACTAATTCGGTTCAATACAAATTAAACTGGGATTTTTCTTGATTTTTTTCTTATGGAGATAAATTTAGAAGAGTGCAGATCAAAGATTATTGTAAAAGATAGTGAGATATTGAATAAATGGAGATCTCTTCAATAATAATAATAAAAAATAACTAGCAAAAGATAAATACACCTTCATTCAATTTTGGTAATGAAGAATAACCGGTACGTGTATTAGATATACATATTTCTTTCATATATAATGTGTTTCGTGTAAGTCATAATTAGATATTATTGCTTTTGTGAAGATCATTAATAATGTTGCATTTTTAGTTTATTTCGTACATCTCTTAATTCTTAAATATCGAAAACTAAGTCAACTTAATTGGAACGGTTTCAAAAAGTTTGATTTTAGTTATATATTATAATAAATTAATCGAAATTTAAATGATACAAATTATTGTAAATAACCACCGAATGGACCAATTTTCCCTCATCGAGCGCTTTACTAAACCCCAGTACCAAACCCCCCCACTCTATTCTCTTGCGCGTTTTCTTCAACCCAACAATATATATAGCTGTTGTTATGTCAATACTCCCAACAATCAACAGGCAACACCCCATTTGTTGATTCACAACAAGAATGGATATAATATCGGCAGGTATGGAGGTTCCCATTATTGGCAGCGATTCCGTCAAGTTTGTTCAACTCAACGTCCCTTGTTCTACTTCCACTAATGCGGTGACCCATCTTACAAGAGACGTCGGTTCTTGCTCCATTATTGGCAACCCTCCCTCCTATTTCACTTGGTTACATACTTCATCTTTCATTACAAATAATTGAATACTTGATTGTGTTTCTTTTTCTTTCTAAATTAGTGTATGTAGTTCTTGTGAAAATAATGAAGTGTGGGTTTAATACATGAATTGTATCTGGGATTAATAGAAAAGTTATCTATGCAATTCATATGTATACAGGTGTTGAATGTAAAGTAATTTGCATGTCATGTGCAGGTGATTGTGTCGTTTTAAGTGTCTACTGAAGTGGGTTGTGTATGGTGTTAAAAAGACAAGTGATTTTGAATTTCTTGAATGGTGAAAGAGTCTTTCTTGTTTTAGTTTATTCGAAGAAGTTTTTTCATAATTGTAATTGGAACTCCATTTAAATTTTGGTACTTCTGTTTTTATATCGTTCTTGAACAAAGAACATATTTGTGTGATCCAATTGGGTGTGAGAATAAAGTTTGGTGTATTTTGTGCCCAGCCTGATAGAGAGGATTTTCTTGGGTGGGGGATGTTATCTAGTTCCTTCTACTTCCATTATTGGGAACCCTCCCGCCTATTTCACTTGGTAACACACTTCATTGTCTTCATCCCACATTACAAATATGAATACTAGCGTAGCCTTTTGAGTGTGGATTCAAATACTTTATTGTATATTTTTTTTCTAAAGTAGTTTATGTAGTTCTTGTGAAAATAAGTGTACCCTTTTAAGTGTGGGTTTAATATATAAAGTGTATATGGTGTTAAAAGAAAAGTGATCTATGCAATTCACATGTATACTGAAGTGGGTTGTGTATGGTGTTACAAAGACAAGTCATCTTGAATTTCTTGAATGTTGTTAAATGTAAAGTGATCTTGAATTTCTTGAAGTGGATTGTCTATAGTGTTAAAAAGACAAGTGATACTGAATTTCTTGAATGGTGAAACAGTCTTTCTTGTTTTACTTAACTCGAAGAAGTTTCTTTATACTTGTATAATTGGAACTCAATTATGAAATCTTGATACTTCTGTTTTTATATTGTTCTTGAACAAAGAACATATTTGTGTGATCTAATTGGTTTAGAGAATAAAGTTTGGTGTATTTTGATCCCAGTCTGATGGGTGGTGGGCTTTGTCCAACATGATAGAGATGATTTTCTTGGGTGGAGGATGTGCACAAAGCATCCCCCATTAGCGGGTCCGGGGAAGGGCCGCACCCCAAGGGGGTGTGATGTAGACAACCTACCCTAATGCAAGCATTAGTCTTGACCTTCTATCTGATCAATTTCCTATTGTACTTAGGCTTTGCCTGCTTTTGTAGTAGGAGTTAACAACATCTCATCTTATTCTTCTCACATGTCCATCTCTTCAGGTTGTCATGTTACATGTTTTCTTCCTTGATATGTTCGGTGTAGCATATTGATTACCCTGGTATTCTTCACATACTAACTATAACTGCTGAGTTCTGTTGCTACAGGAAAATTTGCAGAAGTCAGCCAAATGTGCTGGAAATAATGGAGTTCTGTGGTCATAAGGAGTTCCCAAAAACAGGATTGCAAATTGTATTCCCAGAAGCACTTTTTCCATTTGCACTGATCTGCAAAAATGAAGTATGCCATTTTGTTCCGGCTTTAATCTGATCAATATTCTTGTTTGCTTAATAGTTGACAAAGATTTTCATGGATCATTAACAATTATTGATGCACTCTTGGTTCTTGTAGATGGAATTTTCTTCTGTCAAACCATATTTGCTTCATGCCATGACAGTCTCTGGGGTTGCTTACCTTATTAAACTTGAAAACATCTCCAATTATGTATCTAGCTCCCATTTGCAATCTGATGACTTTGTTGAGTTCAACACTCTGACTCATCCTCATCAAGGAGCAGCAACAGCAGTGGCAGGAATAGCAGAACTGATGGTAGTTGGAAGAAGTGATGGATCGGTTGGATGCTTCCAGCTTGGCATCCTTGACCTACAAGCTCCAGGTTTCAAATCCTTGTAATTGTCTCCTTCAATTTGCGTTTTCTGCTTTTTTGGGAATGATTTTTTGGCAAGTATATGGAACTTGCATCTTAAGGGCTGTACTTTATGTTTTGAAGTATGGATTCTCTTGTCCCTTTTTCTTGTCACTGCCACTACTTTAGCATAGGAGCGGCATCTAGATGTTTTACTTTTTGCAATCTTGTTGCACTTGTGCTTTGGTCTCTCTTTTCTCCTTCTTCCTGCTGACACTTTGTAAGTTGATAGGCTTTGTGCAAGAACTGCGTGATGATTCTGGTCTTGGTCGTTTGTGGGGCGTTTTGTCAAGGTATTTACTATCTCATATCAGGAAATGTAGTTACACATGGAAAACTAGTTATGAAACTGGGTTCTGTTCTCTTTCTTTTGCATGTTTACATATATTATCCATGCGATTTTTCTTACAGTTTCTAAGATATGCAACAGATACATCTGTTTATATCCTTTCTTCTGAGTTCAATCCTTTTGACGTGATATTTTGGTGGAGCTGTGCCTTTTGTAGCTCGCCTTAGTTTCTGATTATGCGTTCAAGGATTCACACTGTCTATGTACTTGAATTATTTCTAGTTTGTTTGCATCATTAGAATTTATGGCTTGAAAGATAGAGATTACTTGAGTTCTATTTTCATCAACAAAAGTAACAAATTGAGTAGAAATGACACGACAACCTTATATATCTGAGACTCTGAGTATACAACTCATGATATTCAAGTATCTGAGTGGACTCATAATTGGAAAGAAGCACAAGAGTTTTTGTAAGCTGACAGGACCCGCACTTTAAAGGAGACAAGCTGAAAGACTCGGAGTTGCATTCTACAATTTGGTATACTTGAATGTTCCTGATGAAAAAGAACATGGGACAGATGAAGTAAAAGTAACAGGTGTCTTTGGACTAGCTAACCGAAACAAGCCTTCTGATTCATGTTCTATTTTTCAGTCATCTACCTTACATTTTTGTCTTTGCACAAAAATAGAATCAACTATGAAATTACAGAATATTTGAGGTTTTTGGTTAGTGTAATAATAGATATATGGACATCTAGGTGCAAAAGAATTGAAGTTAAAGATAGTGAAGGAGGGGATTGAGTTTCACCTATTCTTTTAACTACAATTTTGCTTAAGCTAAGTTGACAATTGAAAAGATTGTTAGGATAGTTAAGGACTTAAAAATACATTTATTATTAAAGATGTGGTCAAAAGGTACAGGAGTCGAGATCCCATGGCCCAAAAATAGATGATGTGACATAGGCAATGGAGTTTCAGGTTGGGTTGTTTCTAAGTTGTAGATGAATATTCTCACAGTTGTTTGCAGTCTAGTACCAAAGATAGTATAACTAGCTGCGTTGATGAAGTGGCGCTGCAGCTTCAAAGACCTGGCTCTGCCAGCCTTCTGCATACGGCGTTCTCGTCTTTGCACTGCAGCTTCAGAGGGCTGAGTCTGCAGCCACTTGCTGGAAAGTGCAACTCCTGAGGTCTTAGAGCGCTGCAGCCTCAACTGAAGTTTTCTGTTTTGGCTTGTAACTGCAAAACTGTCTAGACATAAATTTCTTGGACTTCCAATCAATATTTAACCTAAATAACTCTAATTTTAGCACAAAGCCAATTATAGGAACTACTTACACTATTAAATCATAGGTAGCATGACCCTACTACTATTTTCACTCAAACGATATAGGGCTTAGTATTCAATTAGTGATGTAAGATAACATAACTCTAGTTTCTTAGTTTAATTAATTAGATAACCCTATTTTTTAATGTTATCAGTTCTCCTCCTGGTATATTGGGCAAAAAGTAGTGTTGGAGCAATGTGAGAGAAAATTAGAGAGGAACTAAAATGTCTGCAGGTAGGTTAAGAGATGCTATAAATCGATGCTTTGATGATTTCTATAAATTTGCATACCGAAACTAATGGCTTTACTTGAAAAACAGCATTTGATGCCCATTCGTATGACACATATTTTGTCTTATTGATTCTGGTTTTCCCCTCCTTTTTACCCTGTCTCTGATTTTCAGGGGAAGGTCAATTGCTGCAGTGCAGGATCTAGTAATATCGGAGTTCCACCAGAAAAAGCTCCTATTTGTGCTTCACTCTGATGGGAGCTTGCGTGTGTGGGACCTTTCAAATCGTTCCAGAATTTTCAGTCATTCTTTAAGTGTTTCACCATCAGCAGGCAATTTATATCCTCTTTGTATTTCCTTTATTTTTCCTTTTGAACTGATTATTCAGTTGCTCTCGTGAACAAGTTCTTGCCTAAGCATTTGGATTTTGTCTGTCTTCAATTCAACACCGCTGTTGCTCTCCTTTGAGGGGGAAGGGGGGATGTGTCTCATGTCCCAATCCCCGGTGTCAATCTATGGGAAGACATGTCATGGGCTACATTCAATAAGAAAACTTTACTGTATATACTCCACAGATAAGGGTTTTATTTTGTTGATGACTTATTAAAGAATATGTTAATTTGTAGACATCTTTTGTGAGGTTTAAGAATAAATGCACCGACAATCTGCTGGTTGTCAATACTCCTTTAGGTATATTTAGGAGCAAAGAAAGGAAAAAGGAAGTGTAGGAAAGTTAACTTTGCTCCCTTTTTGTGTTTCTTAAGCAAGATAGCTATGCGAGAAGTGCCAAAACCTTCCCACTAGAAGACTTCATTCCCAACAAAGCCTTGTACAACTTTCAGGATTCTTGAAGGGAGGTGTTTTTTTTCTTACTTTGACCTTCATTCCCTTTCGAAAAGCACATGCAAGAAAATTATTTTCCCTTTCATTGACTTTGCTCCAAATTTCCAAGAAATATATTTTCTAGCTACATTATTGACATCCAGGAGAAGCCATCGTGATTAGAAGTTGTGTCTCTAAACTTTGATTCTCGATCAGTCTTGTGATGTAATGTGGATAATTTGAAGGGAGAGGAACAGGAAGCTGTTTAAAGGATAAGGTCTTTTCTTTTCAAATTGTGAACATCATGCTATATCATACTTAATTGGCACTGTCTCTCCAATTTTGCGTTATTTCATAGGGTTCTTGGTAATGCTTTCAGCTTTATATAAGAACTTCTTTACTTCATTTTGCATTTAGGATCAAATTTTGTAAGGATATGGGTGGGAAACGACCACAACA
Source organism: Anisodus acutangulus (assembly GCA_029783415.1). Lineage (NCBI taxonomy): Eukaryota > Viridiplantae > Streptophyta > Magnoliopsida > Solanales > Solanaceae > Anisodus > Anisodus acutangulus. The sequence continues at coordinate 34,157,816 of CM056510.1, read as the reverse complement.
ATCCTGATGCAATTCCCCTGGCAGTACTACAAAAAGATGACTCGGTAAGTCATTTTCTCTAGTTCACATGCTTTCTGCAAATCCTCATTTTCTTTGTACTTTCTTTTGTATCAGTTGCGTACTGCGTACTCCTTGTTACCCTGAGAACCTTTCCCCATATTCTGCATAGTGGTGTAGTTATGACCGGAAAATGCAAAGAGCTACTCAAATTGAGATAGCACTCATTTTTCCCGTCTTATACTTGCATTTTTCCTTGTGCTTGTCATTTCTTTATTTGGTGATTTTCATAGCACGTATAATTCTGCAATAACCTCCAGCTTACATCAGATATGTGCTTTTCTTTGGTAAGTAAAATAAGAAGACAATATTGTGATTTCTGCACTTGCTATTATTTTTCTTCTTGTCATAGAAAACAAAATTGTTCATCTGTACTTCTTGGGTTGTAGGGTAGTCTGCCTTATTCTTTTTGGAATCTATGATCTGATTTGGTGCCTATCCACCATCTTGGCCACACAAAGTTCACTCATTTATTAAGTTAGTTTCTTGTAGCTATGCCATCATGCTTGGTTACCGTGATGAGATTGCTCGTGCACCACAGACATTTTTATTTATCTATAAAGTAGTATATCCTTTTGTACATTGCAATATCATTTGCAAAAAAGTATTTAAGTGTCGCCCAACATAAATACCAGTGTGTCCCAAGGTAGGGGCAAGGACTGTGTACACTATACCCTCCGTAGGCCCTACTTTGTGGGGTTTCACTGGGTATGCTGTTGTTTTGTAGTATGCATCTTGTTTCCTTGAACTTTTGAACAAATGTAGAGTAAGTTAGAGGAGTTCCATCATTTTCAATGGTAGTTAATATAGTATTACCTTGTTTTGTGCCAGTTAGTATCTGATGTAACCTTCCGTCAACGTGATATTATTTGGTAGTCTCATGAGCTCTATAGTTGTTTAGCTTTACTGATTGGTAAGAAGTAGCTTGGATTAGATGATACTTGTTAGAGATTGCTACATTTGTCCCTCAATGGTGGTTGTGTAGGTGTTTCCAAAGAAGCTTTAATGGTCTTTGTCTATTCCATCCATTGTCTTAAATTTGGGTTGAATGCTCATATTCTTTTACAACATGGTATCAGAGCCAAACTTTGATGAGGCCGTTTGCACTTGGCACAATGCTTTCAATTTCATGCTTTGTTGCTCTATGTTTCTTCTTTCTCTCAACTCAATCCATGGAGCTACTCTGGGGTTTTTCTCTTTCTCTATTCAACCCATCAAGCCACTAATGTTTCTCTGGGCCAACTCATTAGCTTGTTGAGCGTAATCTCTCTCTTCCAACTTGAGGTCTGTTGCTGTTGAGCTCCCTCGCTCCATATTGGCGGAAAAATAAAAATAATAGTAAACTAAAACAAAAAGGCAGCACAAGAAGAAAAATCAAGTCTACGTGTAAACACTAAAACTTGGTTACACATGCGATATTTGCTTTAAAGATTTGGCGTCACTGCCTCTATGGTGAACGTTGTGAGATGCTAGGATCACAAAAGCAAGGTGTTAACTTGTTTCTCATTAGTTTTTAAGGGTTTCTAAAGGAATTTAAATGGTCTCGGCTAGAGGATCACTAGGTGGTAGAGGATTTAGATGGACCATGTGGGCTAGAGGTGGCTCTCACCACCTATAAATGGAATTTATTTCCACAGTTCCACCTGATTTCTCTTGCGTTCTCATAATTTGTAACGTCCTGAATCTATCGACCAGCCCAACAACTTATTAGGTTTGTACTTGCTCATCATAACTGGGACTGATTCTTGTTTCTTGTAAGTTCTTTTCCACCCTCTTTTTAGCTTCTCAAATTGGATGTTTTGAATGCAGATTGTTCAGTATGTCCCGCAGTAGTGTGATTGACTTGCTGTGTGTTCTACTGTTGGATTTTCACTTTTCCCCCTTATTATTCCTGTAACTTTAGCTTTAATTTCGACTTGTTTATTTGGGTTATTTAAGGAAGTTGGCACAGCGGTGATCTCTTTACATTGCCTTTATTTTAGTACTGGGGACAGAATCAACTTGTTACTGGATCCTTCGACAAAAAGCATCTCGTTGGAAGAGGTAAACAGTTTCTGTAGTTTTTTTTAATTTATAAAGAGCAGCTTGCTAGGTATCTTGATTAATATCAATATTCATTATTTAGGGATTCGCTACTCTAGTTATGTTTGCTTACTGTTTTTTGGGTAGCCTCAGGGTGACCTCATTGATGTAAAACTTACTCCAAACAAGTTGTGGATACTCAGAGAAAATGGATTGGTCATGAAGGAGTTGTTTTGTCAGGACAGGGAAGAGTAAGTTTTCCGGTGCCTAGTATTAAATAGTATATTATAACTTTCTTAACATGGTCTCATTATATATTTTTACTGGTAGATGATTGGGCATCTTTTGCAGAGGATTATGTTTTGGTGTAGATTCTCTACTTTTCAATATATTTCTTGTATACAGGAGCTATCACAATATTAATAAAATTATTTATTCTCTTAAGTAGCTGAAGAGATTGTTATCAGTTGATTAGTTTTATAGATTCCTTAGGAAGAAATGGTGGTCAGCCTTGTCTTGATTTTGTGTCTATCTCACCATTTATTTGGATTGTATGTACAAAGAGTGTTCATTATTTTGCTTAAAAGGCCGAATATTTCTCTTCAGGAGGGGCTGTTGGGAGGAGAAGGATCAGTTGCTGAAGTGTTTTTTTATGTTCTTGCATTTCTTGTTGTATTCTGATCATCCAGTGAATTTCTTTTGAAGTTTTCCTCTTTTTTTGCTTAGGATTGTCATCTTTTATGTGTTCATAGTTTCTTTGGTGTTAATAAAGATACATACTGGTAACATTACCAGTTTCAAAAAAAAAATAAAAAAAGATACATACTGGTTACTCATCATCAACAACGACAACATACCTAGTATAATCCCACCAGGTTGGGTCTGGGGAGGTTAGAGTGTACGCAGACCTTATCCCTACCTTGTGATGGGTAGAGAGGCTGTTTCTGATAGACCCCCTGGCTCAATGGTTACCCATAAAAAATAAATAAATAAAGATGGATACTGGCCGTTTACATTTTCTGCTGCTTTCAATGGTTTTGGCATACTCTGCATCTTGTCTTGAGGGCATCTAATGGTCTGATTTTTATTTTCAGGGAATTAGCTTATTGCTATTCTTTACAGGATGCATTTGTTGCTGAGCAGCTGTTTCAAGGCTCTGAAAATTCTTCAGATGATCTACTTTGGCTTTCTCACAGTTTGTTCATCTTCAAAGGTGCTCTAATACATGCTGTTTTAGTATCTTTCTATTTTTTATTGTCTCTCCATGTTGATATGTTCCTTTTGTTGTTGTTGTTGCCCCCCCCCCCCCCCCCCATGAAAATTACGGCTAGTTCTGTTTTTCTCTTGTTTACCCCTTTTTATCTTCGAGTTTTTGATTGTTATTTTGTTTATATTTTTGTTTTATTTTATGCTGTGTGGGGGCAGGCTGAGAGGGTTCTTGTGGAACCAGTTGACGGTTCTGCAGCTGCTAACCAGCTTGCTGGTATTGGTTGAGTATTAACGAGTCAATTAGGCATACTTTGCGTGAATGGGATACTACTTTTTATGAGTCAAGTGGGTAAGCTCGCTCACTTTAACATTGCGTATAACCTGAAAATTCTCTTGAGCTGCTATTAAAGGTCCGCACGTTCTTGCACAAATACAATTGATTCAGTAAGAGATTATATCATAAATGATATTTCACTGAAGTTGCTTCCCTACTTTTTCTGCAAGATGAGAACATCTTTTGATTCCTAAGCTAAACTTATAGGAATGAGTGATCTCATGATCTAGATGATGTTACAAATAAAATGCTTATAAGATGAGTATTGTAGCAAAAAGCAAGCAGATTAAGAACAAACAGAAAGAAGCTGATGAATAATATAGGATGAAGAGTCAGTGCGAAGCATTGACAGTTTTCTCAGAGAAACTTGCAGTGGTAGTTAGCAAAGGTCTTGAATCCAAAAAATATCTGTAAGTAGTCAACCTTCTCTGCTGATGATGGAAATTATGTCGTAAGTTGATGATAGTTCAAGAAATCGGGATTTAGGCTTCACTTTCTTATAGAAGAATACAGTTCCCAAATTTTCTGTCGTAGCTTGTGATATGTTCCTCATGGGCACCCAAGGGTGTGGTCTAGTGGTCAATGAAGTGAGTGCTAACCTTGGAGACTAGGGTTCAAATCCCAGTGGTGACAAAAAAAACACTAGGTCATTCTTTCCATGTGCCTAAGCTTTGTCGGCAGACTTACCCAGTTCATGTGCTTGTAGTACTAGCAGATATCTGGTGGAATAGCCGAGGTGCGCGCAAGGTGGCCCTGACACTACTATTATTAAAAAAAAGTTCCTCATGGAAATATACCTATCTGCAAGTGAACGTCACGACTATCTCTATTTAGTAATACTTGTTTTGCTGGTAAAAGTAAAACCAGTCACCAAAGCTTCCCAACTTTGTCAAAACTACCCCACAAAAAACTAAAATATTAAGTGCTTAATTGAAGCTTGTTGAAAATCTATAATTCTAGTTTTGCCACTCAAGTACTTTTTAGCTTGGGCTACTTTTGCTCCGGATTAGTAAATTCTTGAAGTGAAACTGACTAGAAAAACAATCTAGGCATCTTTTTTCTTGATCGAGAAGTTCTTTTGCTTTTGATCGAGAAAAACTCAGTTGATGTGGATTAGAATAATTACCTAATTGGATGAGTGTAGACTAATGACAGACTAATTTGTGATCTATAGCCTCTTGCATTTTGAGCCTATCAAAACATTTACCTAAAAAAGTAAATGTAGCTCTAGTTCTCGCAAAAGCATAATCATTTATGTTACAGCTGATGGTATCATTACACTATTCACCCTTGGTGAAGAAATTATCAGTGAATTGGGAAGAATTTGCTCGCCACATTCTAAATTCCATGAATCCTTAATCATGTCATTTGTTCAAAGGTGAGGATATGCTATCTGCAAGAATATGTAGTATAGTTGGTAGTGCAACATACTCCTTTTTATATTCCAATAGTGAATGTTATAGGACATTGCCTTTTAGATTTAGCTCCCACAATGGATACTTTGCGCATAATCTTCATAAAAAATGGATACTTTGGGCATAATATTGTTACTTCTTTTCTTTTTCCTTTGCGTACATGATTATAAAGTTGAAACCACTTGAGGAGTTTGAGATGCTAACTGAGTGGAGTGGAAGTGACTTCTCATGAGATGGGAAGTTAAGATGTGTAACCCTAACATGAACAATCTCAATTTTCTAACGCTTCTCGCTTAGACGACGATGGCCACATTATTATGTTGAGTCAATCACTGCTGAAGTATATGATATATACATTGCTTAAATAGTCTTTTTGGGTTCTTTGTCACATAGGCAAAAACTTGGTTTTTTGATAAATAAACAATTTTACTAACCAAATGGAGAATTACAGCAGAACAGAAAAGCTGAAGCTACAGGCTAGCTTTAAACTAAGACGCCTCAAAACTCATGACTACATTACAGAAGCTAAATACACTAAACAGGATAATAGTTGAACTCTCTTAGCTTCAATGCAGTGGTATGCTTGATATTTCCTCGTAAGCAGACCTCTTGAATAATGGTCTTAATCATGTCCTCAGAACTTGTCTTTTTTAGGTATTATATCAACTTTTGGTGAAGTATATTCTTCTCTTAATCGCCACTTTCTATAATTACTGCAGGATCAGATTTCTCCGTTTGTATCTTCTATTTTCTTACGTAAGTTGCTCCTTCCGGGTGTTTATCATAGAAATGTTCTCCGGGTAACATTGCGAGATTTTAGCAAGCACTTCACTGACTCCGAATTTGAGACTCTGACTGTGGATGGACTGAAAAATGAAATTCTATCAGTCATTCAACATGAGGTACTTTCACATGCATGTGGATTCGTGGAGCACTACTATGATATTTCGAGGTGTCTCGCATTATATAAATTTCAGGATTATTCAGTACTTTCTTCTCCTTTTTCAAGGTGGGATCTGATAGTCCAATTGCAGTACTTCAGAGCTGGAAAACCTTTTGTACCTGCTATTTCAATAATTGGTGTAGAACAAATGTAGCGTGTGGTTTGCTTATTGATTCAGCCACACAAGCTGCGGGTGTAATTAGAAAAAGCTCAGTCTCCATGTGTCGTAGTCTGGAGGACATAGAGCTTCTTGTTTTTGGTGCGTCAGACATCTATTTTTATTTTCTTACTTGATTTGTCTTACTCGTACGGTCATTTAAATTTTTTTTCATTCAATTGCCTTTTAATTGTTACGCTCGCAGGATCTGCCAATGAACATGGAAATATAATATGCTCTAGGTTTGACTCCTCTGATAGTGATCTTGAACGGGAAATTCTTTTGGATATACTGCAGTGTGTTGGTAATCTCAGTCAACAGTTGAGCAAAGCTGCTCCTGCCATATTTTATGAGTATCTTCTTAGAACACCAAATTTATCATCTGAAGAAGTCATTCCTCGGTTGCTGAAAAGTTTAGAAAGTGGATATAGCTCATCAATGGCGGCTCTCCATGTATACGAACTTGGAACTGATGTAGCATTGGATAAGGAGATTTCCTACCACAAAAGACTCAGAAAATTCTCAGTAGATATGCTTTTATCCCTGCACAATTTGTGCAGTAGAGCTACCAGATGGGGGAGGGTTTTACATGTTATTGAAAGCTACTTGAAATTTCTCGTGCCTCGAAAATATGAACATAACTTGGATTCTGAAGGACTCTTCACAGTCAGCACTGCCCTTACAGTGCAGGCAACTTCTCAGGTTGCTAAAGTGATGTTTGAATCTGCATTGGACGTGCATTTGCTTCTAAGCTACATGGTTAACAGTAGCAGTCTGGTATGTGTTACTTTAAATTGGGTAGAAGTTAATAATATCCTCCATTGTTATTATTCTTGTTCTATATGCTCCATTTTCTGTAGTCTTGGTTCTGCAGTAGATTAAAATATTTAAACACCAAATTGAACTACTGTCTCAATACCTTTTTTTGAATGCTAACGCATCTTCCAGATAGTTACTTAAACTTGGCTACTGTTATTTGTGTAGTGGGTAAGTTGCAGATATCCTTGTGAAGTAAATTTGAGATTAGTTATTTGTTCTAAAATTGCACTCCTGTTGAATAAAAGGTCATATAAGTAACCATGATCTAAATGTTTGGAGCTAGTGATCTGGAGCCCCTCAAACCTTTTGAAGATTGAGATTTTCCCATGTATTATTTTCAACTAATTAGCTCTGGAAAAGAATATTCAATCTCAAATATCAATTAATTAAGAGATTTTGCTACTGATAATAAGCCTCAATTGCAATAGTCATTCTTTTATGTATGAACAATCAGCCTGTAGATAAAAAGTCCAGAATAAAGGCATAGTTGAGGGCATAGAAAAGGAAAAAGTTATCATTTTAAGCAAGACAAAGTGAAAGAGAGCAGCAGAAGAGAAGCCCAAAGGCAGAAGTAGCAGAAGAAGAGGTTGGTTACTAACAATAAGGAGTTACATTGTAGAAGAAAAACAAGAGGAAAGAAAAAATCTAGAGAAAAAGAGGGAGAAGTAGGAGAAGAACTGTTGTCGCAAAACAAATATAAAAAAAGAAGAAAACAAAGTAGTCTGAAGTGTACCTTTAGAGAAATTTTAGTACCAAAGTAGCATAAGGTCTTATCTTTGTCCTCCTTTTTCTCTCCATTTTTCAAAGTCAGATTCAAAAGAAAAAAAGAACTTAGAAGGAGCAAGGCAACCTTTAGGAAATTTGTGGGCCTATAAAAGAAGTAGTGATGTATAGGTTGTTGTTGGATAAAGATCCGTCTAGACACTTGTTATGATTTCAATCTGATAGAAGTATTGAAAAGTTGCATTAGATTTTCAATTCTTAGCTCAAGATGAATTGTCTAGCTCTTTATTTTTTTTCGTGTAAACAGGAAATTCTAGGTCAGGCAGAAGACATTATTGATTTTCTAGATCTTTTGTAAGAATAGAAATCAGTAGAGATCAATGCTGTAAAATGTAGCCTTTTGGAGGGGGACTACATATTTTGATGTAGTAACTGGATATATAGATTAACTGTTACAAGTCTCAAAAAAAATTATTAGCTCATATAGTAGTAAATATATGGGATGCTCATGTGCACAACTATACTGTGATGTTATTAACCCCCTTTTTGGTAAAAATTGTATTCCTCAGCATGTAATGCTGGAGACCTTCAAAAAGTAACAAACAGAGTAATACGAAATACTTACAGTGATTCTAATAAGTCTAGAAGTTGATCTAAATCTTCTATACCTTTCTCTTTACACCAAAAATAAAAAGATACTATACAATTCCACTTGATTTTTTGAATGGAATTGGATTTATCTTCAAAACATCTCTCATTTCTTTCTCTCCTGACAGTCCACCAAATGCATTGGGGTATTATCCTCCACCACTTCTGGCTTTTTCTACCTCCTCTTCTGATCCAACAACTTTGTAAGTCTGCAATGTGCTCAGGCATGGTCCACTTTGTCTCTGTGAGGCTGAGAAAAAGTTCCCATATTTGTGCTGTGCATTTGCAGTGCAGAAATAGATTGTTGTTAGTCTCATCTGTTTCTTTGCAAAGAAAACATCTGGAAACTATGATTTTATCCTTTTTCTTCAAAACTTCAAGAGTCAAACATGCTTTCTTGGCTACCAGTCATGTGAAGCACTTTACTTTAGTTGGTGCTGAACTTTTCCATATGTTTTCCATGCTTTCTGGTACACCCCATTCCGCCTCATGTGCTGCTTCTTGTACGCCCTATTAATAGTGAATTCCCCATCTATTCTATGTTTTCATTTTAAGGTGTCAGGGTTAGAATTGATCCCCTTGAATTCATTAATCCCTTTTAGCAGATTAGCCACCCTTTTCACCTTCCAGTCATTTAAAAATCTCCTAAAGGATAAATTCCAGCCTTGTGCAGTCCAACAGTCATTGATTGTAGCCTCAGGTTATTACACAAGATAAACTGATCTGGAAAAGAGTTCATCAATGGAATTTGGTCATTCCAAGCATCCTTCCAAAACTTGGTTTTTCTGCCATCCCCCACTTTTACCTGCAAATTCAACTCTACCTTAGGTCACAAATCTCTGATTGTCCTCCACACCCCTGCACCATAGGTATTAGAGCTCAACTTAGTGCGCTAAGGACTGGATTCACCAAATTTTCATTTTATGATTTCTTTCCATAGAGCTTGGTCCTCCCCATTGTATCTCCATAACCATATTGTTGTGTATTCTCAAGTTTCTGATGCCAGCCCGCTCATTTCTTTCTCTAGCAATGTTGTCTGCCACTTGACCAAATTATATCTCTTGCCTTTTTACATCCATGCCAAAAAAAAATATCCCTTCTAAGCTTATCCAATCTCTTCATTACCTTGGAAGGTAGAGGAAGGACATTACATAGGTTGGAAGAGAGTCGAGAACTGAATTGATAAGCACAAGTCTGCCCCCAAGGATAAATATTGTGCCTTCCATTTAGTCAAATTCTTTTTTGTTTTCTCCATTATGCCATCCCAAATTTCCTTAGCTTTGTGCTTGCTGCCTAAGGGCATGCCTAAATAGATTGTTGGCAAATTTTTCACTTTGCAGCCTAAAATGATTGCAAGACTCTGAATGTTGGGCACCTCCTTTATAGGAAATAAATTAGTTTTCCTCAGTGGACCTTCAAACCTGAGGCAGCTTCAAAAATCAACAGGATCATTATGATGTATCCAATCTGCTCTACCTTTGGTTCACAAAATATCACTTTATCATCTGCATAAAGAAGATGACGTATTTCCTTCATCTGCCCCGTGCTATCTCCAATTTGAAAACCTTTTATCCACCTTTTCTGCATTGCTCTCCTTATCAAATTATCAGAACTTTCCACTGTCATAATAATAAGAAAAGGAGAAAGTGGATCACCTTGTCTTAGCCCCGGGGAAAAAACCTACAGGTTCTCCATTCACCAGAACAGAGAACCTAACTGTTTTAAGCAAAATTCTATCCATTTCATCTATTGCTCTCCAAATCCCGTTTGTCTAAGGATATTTAGCAAAAACTTCCAATATACATGGTCATATGCTTTTTCTATATCCAGCTTGCACATGACACCTGCTTCATCACCTTTAAGTCTGGAATCAACACACTTGCATCATCCATAATCTGCCTCCCTTTTATAAAAGCCATCTGATGTTTATTCACCAAACTTTTTACTACTTTCTTTAGCCTTTCAGCCAATAACTTTGCCACAATCTTATAAACTCCGCTGATAAGACTTATTGGTCTGAAATCCTTCAACTCAGATGCTCCTACTTTTTTGGGAATGAGAGCTATGAAGGTGGCATTGAAGCTCTTCTCAAACCTCTGATGATCATGAAAGTATCAGATTTTTTTTTTTTGAAACTGGTAACATGTATTCCTCAGCATTAAGGGTATGCTGGCCACCTCCAAAAGTGTGATTACAAGGAGGAATTAATTACAAAGTTCCTAAGAAATCCACTATCTGTACTTCATCATCTATACATTGTTTTTTACACCAAAAACATAGAGAGGTAATGCAGTTCCATTTGATTTTCTGTATGGAATTTGATCTACCCTAAAAAATTCTTTCATTTCTCTCCTTCCATATGTTCCACCAAATGCATGCTGGTACAGTTTTCCACCACCTTCTTTGACTCTTGCTCCCTCCCCTTCTAATCCAGCAGCTCAGTAGATCTGCAGTATGTTCTGGCATTGTCCATTCCTCCCTAGCTAGACAGATGAGAAGTGCCCAGATCTGGGATGTCACCTTACAATGAAGAAAAAGGTGGTTGTTAGTTTCAGCTGCCTCCATACATAAAGAGCATCTAGATGCTATGTTAATTTTCCTTTTCTGAAGTGCTTCATGAGTGAGACATGCCTTTCTCACCACCAACTATGTCAAGCATTTCACCTTGGTTGGTGCCATACTTTTCCATGTAATTTTCCAGGGACCTTTGGTCTTTCCTGGCATCTCTAATAAGCCTCTCTTGTATACTCGATTGACTGAGAAGTGTCCATCTTCCTTATGTCTCCATTTGATGATGTCAGGAACAATGGTTGTCCCTGTGAAATTCCCTATCCTTTCTAGTAGTGCAACCACCCTTTCCACTTCCCAATCATTCAACAATCTCCTGAAAATGATGTCCCATCCCTGTGGTGTCCAGGTCTCTTCTATTGTAGATTCTTGATTGGTGCTTATAGAGAATAAGCTTGGAAAAGCCTCCTGCAGGGGTCCTTGTCCATCCCAATTATCTATCCAGAATAGAATCTTCCTTCCATTTCCCACTTGATAGCCTATGTCTCTCTTCAGGGGAGTCCATAAGGATCTGATAGTTCTCCATACTCCAACTCCATAAGTGTTTGTAGATTCATCAGTGCACCAATGTCCATTCTGGCCATATTTCTGCTGGATCACATTCTTCCAAAGAGCTGGGTTCTCCTCATTGTATCTCCATAGCCATTTCTTGAGCAGGCTGTTATTTTGTAGCTTCAGGTTTCTGACTCCCATATCTCCTTGCTCTTTGCTCAGTTGTACTATTTCCCATTTCACCAAATTGAAACCTTCATACTCCTTTCCATGCCACAAAATTCCTTCTTAATCTGTCTAGAGTTTTAAGAACCTCGCTTGGCATAGGGAATGGTGACATCACATAAGTAGGTAAAGAATCCAAAACCGAGTTGATTAGAATTAACCTGCCTCCTAGTGAGAGGTACTGGGATTTCCACAATGCAAGCTTCTTTTCAGTCTTTTCAGTAATGCTATCCCAAATCTCAAGAGCCTTGTGTCTTGATCCCAAAGGCATTCCAAGATATATAGTAGGCAGCTTTCCTACACCACAACCCAAAATATTGGCCAGCACTTGAATCTGTGTAACATTGTTAATAGGAAAGATATTGCTTTTCCTCCAGTTTACTTTGAGATCTGATGTGGCTTCAAAGATTACTAGTATCATTCTGAGATAACTAATCTGTTCAGGGGTAGCATCACAAAAGATTATTGTGTCATCAACATATAGAAGGTGGCAGATTTCCAATGCCTCATCTGCCAAGTTTCCAATTCTGAAGCCTTGTAACCATCTGTTCTGGGTGGCTATCTTCATCATACTGTTGAGACCCTCCATGGCTATTATGAATAGAAAAGGAGATAGGGGATCTCCCTGTCCAAGTCCTCTCTCTGCTGGGAAAAAATCAACTGGTTCTCCGTTGACAAGAATAGAGAACCTGGTAGTTTTAATGCAAAAGCTGATCCAGTTCAGCCATCTACTGCCAAATCCCATTTGCCGGAGGATACTGAGAAGGAAATTCCAATTGATGTGGTCAAAGGCCTTCTCTATATCCAGTTTACACATTATCCCTGGCTCTACTCCCCTCGGTCTAGTGTCAACACACTCACTTGCTATCAAGGCAGCATCCATAATTTGTCTTCCCTTTATGAATGCCATTTGATGAGTACCGATCAGTTTATCAATCACCTTCTTCAGTCTTTCAGCCAACACTTTGGAAATAATCTTGTACATTCCAGAGATGAGACTAATGGGCCTAAAGTCCCTCAATTCAATAGCTCCTACTTTCTTTGGAATCAATGCCACAAAGGTTGCATTGAAACTCTTCTCAAAAACCTGTTGGGAGTGGAAGTTATGTAGTGTTTGAAGTATGTCAACCTTCAACATATCCCAGAAAGCTAGGAAGAAAGACATAGGAAAACCATCCGGCCCAGATGCTTTGTCAACTGCACATAGTTTGAGACCATCTAAAACTTCCTCCTCATCAAATTGTCTTTCCAGCCAAGCTTGCTCTTCTGTGGAAATCCCAAGATTTCCATGAATGTTGAAATCCGGTCTCCAAATCTCGGGTTCTCTGTAAAGATCCTGGTAGAAACTCATTATGGAGTTTTTAATACCCTGAGGATCTGTGATTTCTTCCTCATCTACCTTCAGAATATCAATTGAATTGAATCTTTTATGAACTGTGGCCACCCTGTGAAAGTACTTGGTGTTTTATCCCCATTTTTTATCCATTGAACCCTTGACCTTTGTCTCCAAGCTATTTCCTCATTTCTAGCAACCTCTTCAAATTCCATAGCCAGATGAGCCTTTTGTAGTTGTTCATCCTCTGTCAGTGCTCCATGATCTTGGACAGAATCCAAGTTGCTGACTTGAGATAGGATCTGATCCTTCCTTTCTCTCCAATTAGTCCTATTTTCTCTGCTCCACTCTTTGAGTTTTCCTTTTAGCAGTCTTAATTTAGAAGCCAATTGGAAGTCAGGTGTTCCAGTCACAATGAAGGAATCCCACCTATGATTTTGTCCTCTTCTCCATGTGTAAGATCCTCCAAATAAAGGAGGATCTAACAGCTCCAAGTCATTTATGCAAGCTGAAAATCAGCCATAGATCTAGTAATTCTGTTGCAATCAGTCCTATCAGTAGGGAATCTAGTGACATTGAAGTCACCATAAACCACCCAAGGACCCTCACAAATCCCTCTTATTGCAGATAATTCCCACCATAGCTCTTCCCTCTTCCTCCTATCACATTCTGCATAAACAGCTGTAAGATACCAGTTCAGATCTTGGTTGATCCCAGAGAACCTACAAGTGAGCATCTGGTTTCCACTATCTACGAGTTCCCCATTCCATACTCCCTTATCCCATAAGACAATAATCCCACCACTTCTTCCTATAGAATCCATCCAGACCCCTCCTACCCATCTATTTCCCCATAGCTATTGGAAATAGTTTTCTACTGCCCCCCATAGCTTTGTCTCTACAAACACATAGATGTCAGCCCCCCATTGTTGCACTAAAGATTTTATTTGTCTCCTTTTCCTTTTCATGTTTAGCCCCCTCACATTCCATGATAAAATTTTCACCTTCATGGTTCCACAAGGGTTGTGTTCTTCCCCCTGCTTCTTGATTCGCTTCTTGGTTCCCCATCCTAATATTTTACGTCGAAGATCAAATTTCTGATTTCTTTTGGTATCAGCTGATTGGAACTGTTTTGTTCATCTGTCAGTGACGAAGTTTTCGCTTCCCCTTTCAATTCCCCCCTCTTTTGGTCCAGCTTCATAAACAGAGCCTCTGCTTCTTTTTCGCACCCTTTAAAAGAAGCTCCAAATTCCTTGCTTAATCTGATGATATTGTCTTGAACCCATGATTTTTTTCTTGCCTCGACCTCACTGATGCATTTGCTGGAGTCGAATTGAATTGGGATGGGGTCATCGCAAGGTAGCAGCTGAATTTCTGGATTTTCCCCTTTTTTCCCCTTTCCTTAATGACAGAGGAAGGATCTTTAAGGAATTCTGTCACCATATTGCCTTGGATCATCTCCCTCGTTCAAAGATGCAGAATTGATGCAGTGGGAGCATGCAGAAGTCAAGTTCTCTGTGTTCGAAGAAAGTTGAGTCGTTCATAATGATGTTTTCAACAAACGACTCTTGTGGGTATTTCTTTTTGGGCATGTTCTGGGTCTTATTTAAAAAACCCAGAGTCTCAGTTGTCTCATTAGCTTGAGCCCCAAAATTAGATTTTTCAAATTCTGGTGGACCCACTACTTTAGCATTATCACACATGGTCACGTGCTCAGGATCTGAACCCCTTTCACCTTTAAAGCCAATTTTAGGGTTGACCTGGGAGATGATGTGCATAACCTCTCGTTTGATCTTGTGACTTGTCTCTTTCCATCGTACCTCGAAGAAATCCCCCTCTTCTCTCTCCTCCTGAACTGCTATCTCCCTTATCCAGTTTTCGGTAAGTCGCCGGAGCTTCCAGCCATACTGGAAGTGTGAATATCTCAACCTCTCTTCCCGCATCTTATCCTTTACCGAGGCCACTCCCACTTTGTTCTGGATATCATCATTTCTAATCCTATCTCTCCTTATATGCCACACATCCATCTCAACATCCTCATCTCAGCAACTTTCATCTTTTGTATGTGCGAAGTCTTGACTGGCCAACACTCCGCCCCATACAACATAGTCGGTCTAACCACCACCCTATAGAACTTGCCTTTAAGTTTTGGTGGCATCTTGTTGTCGCACAAAACTCCAGATGTGAGCCTCCATTTCATCCACCCTGCCCCAATACGATGTGTGACATCGTCATCAATCTCATTCCCTTGGATAATAGACCCTAGGTACTTGAAGCTTCCTTTCTTTGGAATGACCTGAGTACCAAGCCTCACCTCCACTCCTGTCTCAGGGTTGCTCCCGTTGCTGAACTTGCACTCCAAATATTCCGTCTTGGACCTACTCAGCCTAAACCCTTTAGACTTCGGAGTCTGTCTCCAAACGTCCAGCTTGACGTTCACTCCGCTACGAGTCTCATCAATCAGGACTATGTCGTCTGCGAATAACATACACCATGGTACCTCCCCTTGGATTTGTCGTGTCAGTCTGTCCATCACCGAGGCAAATAGGAATAGGCTAAGAGTTGATCCCTGGTGCAACCCCATCATCACTGGAAAGTGCTCCGAGTCTCCTCCTACTGTCCGTACCCTAGTCTTGACTCCATCATACATATCCTTGATCGCCCTAGTGTACGCCACATGTATACCTCTAACCTACAAAATCTACATAGAACCTCCCTAGGGACTTTGTCGTATGCCTTCTCGAGGTAAGTCTCTCTTCCTCTCCCTATATTGTTTCACCAACCCCCTAATAAGATGAATGGCTTCATTAGTCGAACGCCCCGACATGAATCCAAACTGGTTCTCGGAAATACGCACACCTCTCCTCACCCTCACCCTCACCCTCACCCTCATCTCCACGACCCTTTCCCAAACTTGCATAGTGGGCCTCAGCAGCTTGATACCCCTATAGTTGTTACAACTCTGGATATCACCTTTGTTTTTGTACAAGGGAATCATTGTACTCCACCTCCATTCTTCGGGCATTCTTGTCGTCTTAAAAATGACGTTAAACAACTCAATCAACCACTCCAAACTTGCCCTGCCTGCGCTCTCTTCCAAAATTCAGTTGGGATCTCATCAGGCCTGGTCGCTTGTCCCCTGCGCATCCTGTGAACAACACCCTTAACCTCCTCAACGTTAATGCTTCTACAATACCCAAAATCCCGATACCTACCAGAATGCTTCAGATCTCCCAGCACAATGTCTCCATTTCCTTTTTTCGTTCAAGAGTTTATGGAAGTAATACTGCCACCTCCGCCTAATATGCGCTTCCTCCACCAGTACTTTGCCGTCCTCGTCCTTGATGCACCTCACGTGATCCAAGTCACGGGCCCTCCTCTAACTTGTCTTGGCTAGTTTGTACAACTTCTTATCCCCGCCTTTCTCTTCTAATTCCACATATAGACGTTCAAAAGCCGCCGTTTTCGCCGCTGTAACCGTTAGCTTTGGCTCATTCCTCACCATCTTATACAGTTCCCTATTCGTCCACTTCTCCACCTCATCATTGCTTTCTACCAATTTCACATCCGCCGCTTTCTTCGCTTCCACCTTCTCTTGAACTTTACCATTCCACCACCAGTCCCGTCGATGCCCACCACGGTTAACCCGCGAGGCCTCTAGCACTTCTCTAGCTACCTCCCGAATGCAACTGGCCGCCCTGTTGTACTTCTGGAGAGAAATCTGCCATATTGGTTGTACTTCTGGGACAAATAAATATTTGTCGAATAGTCTCTGCATCGCCAGGATTTGAATGTCTTCCCCCTATTCTCTGAGGCTTCCTTGAATCTTTTACAGATCCAGAAGAGAGCCCCTTTGCTCAGCACCATCTTGCTCATGTGATGCCTTGCACTTTCAATCCAGTCGAACCATGTCTCCACCTTAGACCTTGATTCTGTGATGTCATATGATTTGCCCCCCAACCGGAAATATATCTTCTTGTCCATGAAGAAGAAAAGGTAGTCTGATGTTTTCAACTATTACAGATTATACGTCTGTAAGTTGAAAAATTTGAATGTGAACAGTTGCCGGAAAAGTCGTCGGAGCTTCGAAACAGTGGCTGTAGATGCATAAAAATGCACGGGTAGGGTCAGAACAACTTAACAATACCCGAGAAAGAACAGATCTGGAAAAATATCAACTGGAACATTGTAGATCTTGGTCGGAACAGTTCTGTCATGCCTGAACAGTGCTCGAAAAATGACAAAACTGGTGTCTATAGAAAGGAAAGAAAAGGGGACATAAGAGAAAAAAAGGAGGGGAAAATTCCGGAGATTAGAAGGATCACCGGAGGGAGAATAAGGTATTCAGAGGTGACCTAAAGTCATATTCTTGAGGAGTGTGCCTGAGAGAATTTTTGAATTAATTTCTCATACACAGCTGTTTTGTTTCCCAATTCGGATTGTATTTTGTAAATCATCTTTCAAGAGATCCCAGAATGTAAGGTAGAAAGACATGGAAAAACCATCAGGCCCTAGTGCCTTCTCCATAGCACACAATTTGATACATTCCAGTATCTCTGCCTCCTCAAATTGTCTCTGCAACCATTCTTGCTCTTCAATAGATATCCTACTGCCTTCATGTAACTGTAATTCATGCCTCTGCACCTCAGTTTCCTTGTTTAAGTTCTTGTAGAAGTTTTGAATTGCTCCTTTAATAGTAACAGGATCTGTGACAGTGTTCCCTTCCACATTCAAACTGTCTATGCAGTCCACCCTTTTGTATGTTGTGGCTATCCTATGGAAATATTTTGTATTTTTGTCTCCTTGTTTCAACCAAGACCTTTGCCTCCAAGATATCTCCTCATTTCTGGACACTTCTTCGAATTCCATAGCCAAGTGAGTCTTCTGAATAAGTTCATCATCTGTGAGCATTCTTTGTTCCTGGATTGTCTCTCAATTAGCCAGCTGACTTAGGATATCTTCCTTTTGTTGCTTCCCGTTGCCCCTATTGTTATTACTCCATTCCTTCATTTTCCCCTTCAACAATTTTAGTTTTTCCGCTAAAACAAATCTAGGTCTCCCAGTAACTGTGAAAGTACTCCACCATAACTTCACATTATTTTTAAAACCTTCTACTCCCATCCACCAACTTTCAAATTTGAAGTAGGGTTTTTTTAAGTTCATTTTTTTTTGAACAGATAACAACTTTGTATTATAGACCAGTACTACCTTAGTACTGAAAAACCCTTTACAAAAAAAGATAACTAAGAAGCAAAGAAAGAAAAATCCTAACATGATTCTAGAACTTCTAGGATTGCTTCTACATCTACAGAGGGATTCTTTGTACACCAAAAACAAAATAGCAACATACAGTCTTTCTTGATCTTCTGTAGAGTGCTAGTTCTATCCTCAAAACATCTGGAGTTCCTTTCTTTCCAGATAGTCCACCATATGCAAGATGGAATGATTCTCCAATAGCTTCTGTTCCTTGTCCCAATTCCAGCCTCCTCTCAACTATAAAGAGTGTCAACAATCTTGCTAGGCATTGTCCAAGATATGCCTCTAAGATTGATAAAAATCTTCCATAGCTGATCAGTAATTCTGCAATGTAAAAACAGATGTCCTACTGTCTCAGTTGCTTCCCCACATAAGCAACAATTTGAAACTAAGATAATCCTTCTCTTTCTCAAGTTTTCATGTGTCAAAACAGCCTCTTTGGCTAGCAACCATGTAAAGCATGTCACCTTAAGAGGTATCTTTACTTTCCAAACTTGTCTCCATGGCCAATTGTAGTTTTGTGGCTCAGTCATGTTCATGATCTTATAGCCTGAACTCACTTTGTAGTCCCTTTTGTTATGCCCAGTCCACCACAAACAGTCCACCCCATCCTTCAGCCCTTGGAAAGACTCCAAATGTTTATAAAGCTCAACTAGTCTAGGTATTTCCCAGTCATTTAACCTTCTCTTAAAGATCAAATCCCAACCTTGAGGTGACCACATTCCAACCACTATTTTGTTATGATGTTGTGTCAGAGCACAAATATCAGGAAATAGCTCCTCCAGACTTCTATTTCCCAACCACCTATCCTTCCAGAAAATTGTTTTACTACGGATCAGAACTTTCCACTTTACCAAATGATAACCTTTTTTCCCTTGTTTCCTTGCCAGAAGAAAGACCTTCTGAGCTTGTCCAGTCTTTGGACGACACTTGAAGGGATAGGAAATAAGGATAACATATATGTTGGAAGAGCATCAATAACTGCATTGATCAAAGTTAGCATGCCTCCCAAAGAGACAAATACTGTGCTTTCCATCTAGACAACTTCTTCTCACACTTTTCCAGAACCGCATCCCAAATGTGTTATGATTTTGATTTAGCACCCAGAGGCATCCAAAGATATACAGTGGGTAGAGAACCTACTTCACCTCCTAGGATAATGGCCAGAAACTCTTTATTAGTGACTGAATTGATGGGATATATACTGCTTTCCCCCCCAGTTGATGTGAAGCCCTGAGATGCCTTCAAAGAGTACCAGAATGACTCTCAAATATTTTAGTTGTTCCTCCTCTGCATCACAGAAAATCAGAGTGTCATCTGCATATTGGAGATGGGTCACCTCCAAACTCCTTTCATTATTTGTGGAAATCTCGAAACCTGTGATCCATCCATTTGTTTTTGCTGTTTTGATCATGTTATTTAAACCCTCCATAACTAGAATGAATGGAAAAGGAGATAAGGGGTCCCCTTGCCTAATTCCTCTTTGAGCATCAAAAAAACCTACGGGAGCTCCATTAACAGTAGATATACAGAACCTGATCCACTTGATCCATTTATCCCCGAAACCCATTTGCATGAGGATTCTAAGTAGAAACTCCTAGTTAACATGATCATATGCTTTCTCAATATCCAATTTACACAAAATGCCAGGCTTATTTTGTGATAATCTTGAATTTACTGCTTCGTTAACAATCAATACAACATCCATGATCTGTCTTCCTCTAATGAAAGCCATCTGTTGGGAATCTACCAGCTTATCCACCACCCCCTTTAACCTTTCAGTCAGACAAAAGCTTATAGAAACTACCTATCAAGCTTATAGGTCTGAAGTCTTTCAGTTCCATTGCCCCTTTCTTCTTGGGAATTAACGCAATATAAGTAGCATTGAAGCTCTTCTCAAACATGTCTTGGTCATGAAAATTGTGAAAAGCCTCCATGATGTCTTGTTTCAGAATTTCCCAACATTTGATAAAGAAACCCATGGTGTGTCCATCAGGGCCAGGAGCTTTATCAGCGACACACTTTTTCAAGCAATTATATACTTCTTGTTCCTCAAATCTGGCTTGTAAATTGTTCTTTTCTGATTCTGTTATTGATGGACAGTTGATCATATTTCCAGTAGGCCTCCAGTTTTCTGTCTCAGTGTAGAGTTTCTTGTAATATAATTCGATCTCCTCCTTTACTCTATCAGGTTCCACAATGGTTTCTCCTTGCACTTTCAGATGATCAATAAAGTTGTTTCTCTTATGAGCATTGGCATAATTGTGAAAGAACTTTGTATTGTTGTCCCCTTCTTTCAACCATAGAGTCCTGGATCTTTGTCTCCATGCAATTTCCTCATTTTTGAGAAGTTCTTCATACTCCATAATTGTTGCTGCCTTCCTGATTGATTCCTGCTCCGTCAAATGCTCTGTTATCCAGTAATGAGTCCAAACTTGCCATTTGACTTAGCAATTTAGACCTTTGAATGTTAAGGTTCCCTGGTTCATTTTTGCTCCATTCTTTTAGCTTGCCTTTTAGATATTTCAGTTTGCAAGCTAAAATGTAATCCGGCCTTCCATAGACCACAAAAGAATTCCACCAAGAACTAATTCTATCAACAAAACCTTCTTTATTTAGTCACCAATTTTCAAACTTGAAGTATGACTTATTGTGTTCCCACCAATAGTGACATGGTCTGAAGTCAGCCTTTGAAGAGTTTCTTGTTTTATCTTACTGAAATGATCATTCCAATCCAATGAGAATAAGACCCTCTCTATCCTAGAGGCTGTGATGTGAGTATCACCTCTGAACCAAGTGTAAGTACCCCCTTCCGGCTGTAAATCAATAAGTTCCAAGTCTTCAATGAAGTCTGAAAATTCTACCATGGCTGAAGATCTCCTCTGGCAATTCCTCTTTTCAGAAGGAAACCTACAAACATTAAAATCACCACACACTGCCCAAGGCCCCTCCATAAGTCCTCTAACAACCCCCAATTCATCCCATACAACTCTCCTTTCCACCTTACAGTTTGGGGCATAGACCCCAGATATATGGCAATTGAAATCCTGAAGCATAGCCTCAAACTTGCAAGTTAAAGTGTAAACTCATTTTTGTAAAATCTCCCCCTTCCAAACTCTACCATCCCATAGCGTAGTAATTCCCCCTCTAGTACCACTTGCTTCTAGACAAGCATATCTTACCCATCTTCCCCCCCAAATTTGTTTCACTAAATCTTGAATGTTCCCCTCTAACTTGGTTTCCTGAAAACATAGAATGTCAGCTCTCCAATGATCTACATGGCTCTTTACCATCCTTCTTTTCCCCACATCATTCAATCCCCTTACATTCCATGACACAAGATTAAGCTTCATTACTTAGACTATTTTTTCCCCTTTCCCGTTGTTCCTGCTCCCGTTACTTTTGAATCTAACATCAAAAGTAATTAAATTCTTTAAGTCTTGTGATCCTTTGGCTCTGGATTTTTTAATTTTCGTGGCAGGTTCCATCCTTCTAGCTTGCATACACGCATCAATTTGCATAAGAAGTTCCAGGGCTTCTTCGTTTCCCTTGAAGTCAGTGCCAAAAAACTTGCCTAGCTTGATAATATTTTGGCGAACCCAAGCAGTCGTATCTCTCTCCTTGTCAATAGCAAGAACTTCCTGCTCTGTTAGAATAGGTATGGCCTCTTCCACATCATTTCTCCACAGGTTAGTAATATTGGATTGTGATCAGGGCCTATCTTTGGTAAAACAGACCGTTTGATCTGAGTAATTTGATCCTCCCAATGAGAAGAGTATAAAAATCTATCTAATCTTGAAGCACTCCTGTGATTTTCCCCTCTTCTCCATGTATAAGACCCTCCAAATAAAGGAGGGTCCACCAGCTCCAATTCTTCAATACTATCAGTAAACTGTGTCATTGCTCCATTGATTCTGAAGCAATTAGTTCTTTCATTGGGATATCTGATGACATTGAAGTCACCCCACCCACGGGCATGAACACATTTCTCTCATGGCTGACAACTCCCTCCACAATTCTCTTCTCTCTATTCTTCTACAATTTGCATAGACTGCAGTCACAAACCAAGTGAAATCTGAATTTTTTCCAGATAATTTGCAAGTTATACTTTGGTTGCCACTTTCAATCAATTTCCCATCCCACACTCTTTTATCCCAAAGGACTAGGATCCCCCCACTGCTGCCTACTGCGTCCAAATGTACCTCCCCAACCCATCTATTATTCCAAATGCTATGTATAATATTAGCCACATTGCCCTCCAATTTGGTTTCAACCAGAATGTAAACATCTGCACACCACTGATTAATCAAATTCCTAACCAATCCCCTCTTCCTATCATCATTCAACCCCACCCTCATTTGTAACCAATGGTTAGATTCCTCCCTCTAATTCTTGGTTCACCATCCTTGAATTTCATATTAAAAATTAGGTTCCTGAGTTCCTTTGGAATTGAGTTGATATTGTTTTTTGAAATTCCTACCTTTTCTGCTTGTTTCTCCTTGTATCTCATCTGGTCCAGTTTCATAAACAGAGTATAAGCCTCTTTTTCACATCCCTTGAAAGCTGCTCCAAATATTTGACTTGATTTAATCACATTGAAGTGAACCCAGATAGTTTCCCGAGCCTCGATCTGCTCCTCTGCAAGACCTTCATCAATAGATAATGGAATTATGTCACTGTAACTCACCAGTTGATTATCAGAATTTTCCAAAGGAGACAATTCTCCCTCGAAAGAGTTCCTTGTGGTTGAACTCTCTCCAATTGTCATAGAAAAATTTCCCTGCTCCAATTCTTCTGCTTGGTCTTCACGATCTTCCTGATTCAACTGAAATTGAGAGTCTCCTTCCCTTTGCATGTTATTTTCCAGTTCACCGTAAAAAATAGAGTGCTTATGGAGTTGGGCTGTTTTATCCCAGTTCAAATTAATAAAATCTGCAAAGGGTTCTGTGAAAACTAAAGGTTTAGGCTTTTTTAATAACACTAGATACGGCTGATCACTATAATCACGGAAGATCTAGTGTTTACGGAAACCGTTGCAACCCGCATATGAAATTCACAACTAAAATAATGATCTTAAAATACCTTAGAAGTCTCAAGTAATACTTAGAATTTATTTCGTCCTTGAAGCTCCATATATCTGTGTTTATAGCTTAAAAAATAATGAACTGGATGTATTATTTCTATATTAGATAAGGATTTTCCCAACTCCAAGTACTCCTCCAAAGAAGATAGCAATTCAATGTCATTTTTGTGTTTATACGGACATTCTTGTTTTCTTTAATGTTAAAAAAATAAGCTTATGAAGCTATGAGGATGTCAAATGTTCTCTTCTTGCAGATTGGCATGACAGAGGATGAGGTTTCAAGAGTAAAACTTGAGTTAGTTCCAATGATTCAAGAGGTTCTTACTAAGTGGCATATCATCCATTTCTTCAGTACCACACCATCTGAATCTCCTCTTGAAGACTTCAGCAGTCAACTTTCATCTTTACAGCTTGGTATGTACCACTTCTATTGTGACGAAAATCAATTGTAGACTGCACTTCTTTTGTGATGAAAATCAATTGTAGACTGTCTAAGATCGGCTGATAGTCATTGCATGTCAGAATGTATCTAAGGCTCTAAGCAGACTCAATTAAACTTTTAGGATCTCTTCCGTGGCTCTGGCAGACATAAGGGAAATTTGTAGGACCATCATTTGACTGAAAAGTGTGCCAATATTATTCGTTAGTGGACGCTGTTTAAAACTACAAAAAAAACTTTACAAAGAGGGTGTAACATCTTGAGGAGCATTGCAAATACTAGAGGGAGACCTTCAGTGGGAGGATTGTTGCAACTAAATTGCGAATGCTTCACTTATTATTTTAGTATTAGCTTCTTATATCGGAATGGAATGTGTTGAATGGAAAGAAATTTAGTGATAGTGTTACGACATAAATAAATCGTGTTTCATTAATTTCTAATTTTTTGAGTAAGATTGGTGACTTCTGCTGCTTATTTGTCTGCAGTATGTATAATTATTGTTAGCAAAGAAATAGGGATTCAAGTCAAGGAGGTTCTGAGTTTTTTTTTTTGTGTGTTTTTAGTTTCCCTTGCTGTAACTGACTTGGATATAACGTTTTCGCTCATTAAGATTGAGTGCTATGGTTTTGCATGTTGTTTATCTATGTCTTCAGATGGAAATGTTGATCGGAGATCATGGAATGAGAAACTTGGTAGATCTGAATTCACATTGTCCTTTATTCTGTTACTTGGAGGTCATAGCGGGCCATCTTTTGGACATCTTCCTGATCCCAGCAGTCTAAGTAATTCAGTACAAGAATTTGCTAGCTGGATAATATGGGGGAGAACAGGAGCAGAACCATCTGTTTTCTTCAGTCATTCGATTGGCCTTGCTCTGATATTACTTAGACATGGACAATATGATGCTGTTGAGGTAGGTTGCCATCATTTTCATTTATACTACCCAAAACAATTCTTAAGATCTTACTGAAACAATTTGTTCATTCATCCAGTATGTACTCAGTTTGGTGGATACGTATTCGCGCAAGGAAAAGATTTACCAAAGTCTTCAGAGTGATGGTGGGGAGTGGTCCACTCTGCTGCATCTTCTTGGTTGTTGCTTTATTGCACAAAGCCAACGTGGTTTGCATGGAACGATGAAAGAGAGAAAAATTTCTGAAGCAGTGCGGTGTTTTTTTTAGGTATGTGTATGTTTTAAGTCAAGGTATCTTCTTGTTAATTTTATAGTCACAGCTATGAACTGGAATATCCCAAGAAGATTTTTCACAGCTACAGGTCAGATTTAGTGCATAGTCTGGGGAGGGCGTAAATGGTATGTCAAGGATCAAAAGTTGAACTTTTGTCACTGGAAATAGGTGAATATTGCGGTCACAAGCAAATTCAGTGGCCAAATAGAAGATTGAAGGTTGAGGGCATGAGGGTGAGATAAAATCAAAAGTGAGATTGCAGATCTCGAGTGGTAACTTTTGATACTCACAGTAACTGTTTTGAGGCTTGTTACTGCTTGGTAAAATATGTCCTAATTTGGCATATAAGAAGACATTTAAGATGCTTCGATGCATCACTGTAAAAGCAGTTGGAGAGCATTTTTGATTGAGAAAAGTAATGGATAGTATGGTCTAATAGAGAGAATCTCGACTTTTGTTCTTTTATAGTAGCTTCCACAGGTCTTGTCAGGAAAAAAGGAAAAAAAGAAGACGTTTGTAATGTCTACTAGCTTCTGTAAGTTTGAATTAATGTACCTTCAAGTCCACTTCTTGATGCTAGCAGCATAGGTACTTGTAGTGAAAGATGTTAGAGTCAGTAGAACCTCTTTACTCTCCATAACTTTTGGTCTGGTATTTATGTCAAATTTTCAGCCAACAACTCAAACAAAATGCATAGAAAAATCTAACCAGAAAAGGAATTTTGGAGAAATGTAACGAGATATAATGTCACATCTTCTTCCGCTTTCAGAAAGCAAAAAAAAAAGGAATTCTTGGACATTGTTCAAATCCTTGCTCTGGGTATAGCTAACCATATACTTTTCATTCGGACTTCTTCCTTTATTGTGGTTGGGTTCACTGTTCTTGGTGATAATTGTTCATCTTTGTTGTCCCTTCTCTCGTTCCAAAAGTTGAAGAAGCAAAAAGTAAAGCAAACCACACACATACATGCTCACACAAAGTAAAATTAGATCCTTATTTCAATTTGGATTGCCATGACGTCTGTATAGAGTCTCATGTTCTTGACTTCTTGTGTGAAAATATTCTTCTAGTGGTACTTATCAAAAAAATAAATTAACATTATTGAAGTGGTTCTTTTATGAAGACACTGGTTTGTTCTTATGCTTTCAGAGCTGCGTCTGTGGAAGGAGCTGCCAAGGCTTTGCAAAGTTTGCCAAATGAAGCAGGATGGCTACACCTTGGTTTCTGTATGTTTTTCTCCAAATCTTCTTGTAATTTTAGAAGAATGCTCTCATTTCATCAATATCTTTGATTCTTTAAATAAAATGAAGTCATCTTACTTCATACCGTTATGTATCCTAGCTCAACAAGTCTCACCTGCTGCTTGGAAGCTTCATTACTATCAATGGGCAATGCAAATATTTGAACAACATAACATGAGGGAGGCTGCCTGCCAGTTTGCTTTTGCTGCACTTGAGCAAGTTGACGAAGCTCTTGGATCTGGTGTTCTTGATGAATCAGCAACTGCTGTCAATGGACGTCTTTGGGCAAATGTCTTCAAGTTCACTTTAGATCTCAACTATTACTATGATGCGTATTGCGCAATCATTTCGAATCCGGATGAGGAAAGCAAAACCATTTGTCTGAGGCGTTTTATAATTGTTCTATACGAGCGAGGAGCTGTGAAGGTTCTGTATCCTTGGTCTTTTCTCTTTCCTGTTGCAGCCTTATATAACCATTCTATATTACCTGTTATCTTCCTTACTTTCTGTATGCGTTTTTCACTACATTCTTTCGTTTATGCTGCAAATAATTACTTGATCATTTATGCTAGTTGTTTTTACTTTTCCTTTCATCCAGATTCTTTGTGATGGCCAACTACCATTTATTGGCTTGTCAGAGAAAGTGGAGCGAGAGCTTGCTTGGAAGGTGAACTATAAGTGATTTAATACATGATTTGCAGCTTCACAAGGCTCACACTAAATGGTAAAATTTGTAGGCTGAGTGTTCAGATGTTTCAGCCAAGCCAAACCCGTTCAAGTTGCTCTATGCATTTGCAATGCAGAGACATAATTGGCGGAGAGCAGCGAGCTACATTTACTTGTATTCGGCACAATTAAGAATCCATGGTGCAATGAGAGATCCCCAACGGCGATCCTTTATTCTGCAGGAGAGGCTGAATGGACTTTCTGCTGCTATCAATGCTCTACAGCTGGTTCATCCTGCATATGCTTGGATTGATGCTCCACTTGAGGAAACTTGTTCTAATAAGTATCCAAATAAAAAACCTAGGATTACCATGGAAGAACAGTGTAAATTATACTTCGAGATTTATTTGATTCCTTAGAAATCATTTTCTTTTTCAAACTTTCACATCATTCTTTTGTTTGGTTATGTCACATCTGTTGTCTCCTTTTCCAGCTCCTGGTAATGACGCTCAGTCTCAAAGGCAAAGGTCATATTTAGATGTCGAAAAACTTGAGAATGAGTTCATTCTAACGTCAGCCGAGTATTTGCTATCATTGGCAAATGTCACATAGACTTTTGCTAGTAAGTTTGATGCTAAGTTAGCATGCCTTCCCTTGTCCTAAGTTCTAAATTTCTTGTTTATGTGGTTGCCTCAATGATTTCAAATTTTAAGCTTTGGTTTTGAGATACTCTCGGTTTGAATGTTGGTAATTTCATTCATTGGCCTAGTATGTCATTTTGGGAAAACATATATCGTATTGAAAAACTTTCCTTAGAGTTGTGCTTCTAAACAAGGAAGATTGTGTCGCTAGTTAGTATATATGAAATGAAAGATCTCAACTCAATGAGATTCAAAATTAATTTTCCTTTTATTGCACTTTCCTTTAACAAAAACTTTTCTTCTTTTAGGAATTGACGCACCCCCAGCTGATGTGATTGACCTTTTGGTTGAATCAAACTTGTATGATATGGCTTTTACAGTAATTCTTAAATTTTGGAAAGGGTCAGCTTTGAAGAGGTATGTCGTTTTGGGGTAGCTTCAAGAGAAGTTAGTTACCCTCCGTGATTCCTAGGTTCCTTGACTTGCAACACTTGTTTTGTCTCTCAGGGAACTTGAAAGAGTTTTTGCAGCTATGTCATTGAAATGCTGCCCAAAAAAAGCCCCGTCAGTTGGGTAAGATATTCTTGATTCTGCTTTTCTATATGCATCATTTCTCAATCCCCTCGGTGCCAGCTGTTTTTCTTAACACGTGTCTGATACCTATTTCCTCAGGAATAGTCAGAGGATGCACAGTCTTCTTTTGACTTCTTCACAGGATGAGATTGTGGTCCATGAATTGCCTAAAGTTGGTCCACCTGGACAGGAATCTAAAGGCAGTAGCCATTGGGAGACACTTGAGCTCTATCTTGTCCGTTTATTCCTTCTTTTATATCTAATTTTATCTGTTTAAAGCAAATACACTTTCTTTCAGTTTTGATGTCCATAATGTCATTGCAGGAAAAATACAGAAAGCTTCATGCTAAATTGCCTGTTGTTGTTGCTGATACTCTTCTTGCTGCTGATTCTCAAATTGAGTTGCCACTTTGGTTGATTCAAATGTTCAAGGTAAGTACAAAATCATTTAATAAATGAGGGCCTAAGCCCAAATATTCAAGGTTATATATCTGTGTCATGGAAAAGAATTACTTATCAAGATTAAAAAATATATATATTTCAGACAAGAATTGCTCTTATCATCTCGTCTCTGCATATAGTGTGATATTCTTATTCCAGTGTTTTCTTGTTGATGTCTAAAGTAGCCCTATCATCTGGAGGATGTAAAATTATTGACCCCCTTACTAAAGAATTTGGGTTTTCTGTTTGTGGTAAATTCAAGGGATTAGAAGTTTGGCAGCTGGTCTAGTAGAAGTTCCCGAAGAGATTAGAAAGGTTGAAGAAGTAAAACTTGTCAAAAAAAAGGGTTTTTTGTTGTTTGGGGGGGGGGGGGATTGGCTCTGGTTAAGGCAACACTACTGTTTGTGCTTACTTTATGACTATTTATATTTCTTCCATCATTGCTATTGTTTATTACCCTCTCCGTTTCAAATGATTGTCTGGTTTTGACTTGGCACAAAGTTTAAGAAAGTAGAGAAGACTTTTCAATCGTGTGGTCTTAAATTAAAAATGTGTTGAATGTACAAAAATGACCTTTAATCTTGTGGGCTTAAACATGCCATGTGGAAAATTGGAATGAAAGAGTTACCAAAAAAGGCAAGAGGCATTCTTTTTTAAACGGACTAAAAAGGAAAGTAAGACAATCTTTTTGAATAGGAGGGAATATTAAGCTAGAGAAATTAATGCGGGATTTCTCTGGGATGGATGGAGGAAAAAACCCCGGGTTAGTTGGGAAAGATCACAGCTCTGGTCAAACTAGACAGTTGGTTGCACAAAGGTTTGTACCTTTAATTGAGCTTTTTCAAAAAGAGGTGTTGGGATTTGCATGTGAGAAAAACTCATTGAGGAAGGTGATTAGTGTAAAATATGGATGCTTTCGTGGATAGTTCTCAAAAGTTACATATATGTATGGGATGAGTTTGTAAAACGGGATCATATTAGCAATTCGGTTCAGAAGATTAAGTTGAATTGCTTTAGACTCTTTTGCTTTTGTTCCAATAAGAGATATATAGAAGATATTGCTTCAATGATAGACACCCTTGTTTTTTGTTAGGTTTCTGAAGCAGTTTTTCTTCTTTTCACTTGTATATGGTTTCAGCACAACCTCAGGTGCTGTTTATATAAATATATACAATATCTTAGCTTCTCAAAAAAAAAAAAAAACAGGAGCATAAACAATATTAACTCCTCCAGGTTCATTGGCTTCTCAATAAGGAACATTAAAACTTGTATGGTTTCGGCTTGATTTTTGATGTGGGGAGACCACCTTTAAGATGACTTTTCGCATCTGTTCTATTTTCATAAAAAAAAATGTAACGGCGAATGAAGTACTTAAAAGAGACGGATCAAATTTCTTTGAATGTGTCATTCTATAAACACCTTTTTTTGATGAAGTGATAGCATTAATGGCATCAAGAAGATGCAAAGTTACAGCAGGTAGAATAAGCAAAAAGATTGTTAGCTCCAATAAAAAAACTATACTAAGGTTAAGGAGCTAACAAAGTCTTTATCAAAAGAAAATACACCCTTCATCAAAAAAAGGAGCTAACAAAGTCCAAATATTGTGAGGGGATTATGATATGGGTGGTAAGATGAAACAAATAAATGTATATTGCAACTTATATAAGTTCATATTTCGACAATTTAAATTAAAGCTAGTATAATTAAATTCTGTGTGAACGCTTTAATATTATAAGTTATCTCGTATATAACAAAGTGTTGTAGTACTTTATGCGAATATGTGTATGACAAACTCAAAATCAAACCAAATACCCAATCAACATATACTTTTGAGCTATAGGTTGACCAAATACGATATGGACCCCACCCATACCCATGTCCGATCGACACGGGTACAGCAAGGAATTCTTAGCAGCACGATTTGGGAATTGGCTATGTAATTTTGATGTAATATGTGTTGCTTATCTTCTAGATTCTTCAATGTAAAGTCAAGGTGTGATATTTATTTGTCGATTCTCTTTTGACACAGGGTGTGCCAGCAAAAATTGGTGGGGGGGTGGCGGGAAGTGAGTCAAACCCTGCTTCTTTGCTTCGGCTTTATATTGACTATGGTCGTTATACTGAAGCGACTCTTCTGCTACTGGAGTACATTGAATCCTTCTCATCACTGGTAAGTTCTCATCCTTGTTCCTAAGCATTTGACCGTGAACGGCTGTTGTAAGGGTTTTTATTGTTTGTCTTCTGGGAATTTTGTCTGCTGCTTCAGTCTAGTGATTTGCTTAGGTTCGATATAAAACTTTATCACTAGTGGACATTTGATGTACTTTGTGAGGACGCTGAAGAACATTGTACCGGTATCATCTCTCCGAGAGGACTTCTTTGTCCTATTGGTTTCTGTTATTGAACAGTAGTAGAAGCCAGAGGATAAGATAGGGTTCCCATCTTAGGGCTTTATTCAAACACCCGTTCTGTAGAATTCTTGATCTCTCAATTCGAAAATCCAGAATTTGAATTGATGTCCTCTCATTGATTCCTCCTAAATTGCATTGATTTATCCTAAATATTTCATTTCAATTGGAATTTGGTTATTCACCATGTACGAGGATTCCCGCTAAGCATCCATGGCTGAATGGTTAAGCGGATTCTTCCCCCAACTAACGAAGAGATCTTGGCGGAATTGCCACATATGAAATTGAGCACAGTTTTGCAAAGAAATAGCCCCCTTGTTTCTCGAGAAGAGATGGGAAACATGCTCAATATCATTTGATTGAATAGTTGACCCAGCCCCTTGTTGTTTGAAGAAACCCTCCACTTCAATTGGTATTTTTTCACGAAAAGCAG